>ONZH01017529.1:0-183602 GCA_900303285.1 Rhinella marina
CTGATATGTGAGGTACGAGGTATATAATGCAGTGTGTCAGATATATAGTATATACAGCAGTGTACTGATATGTGAGGTACGAGGTATAACACATGCAGTGTGTACAGATATTATAGTATATACAGCAGTGTACTGATATGTGAGGTACGAGGTATAATAGATGCAGTGTGTACAGATATATAGTATATACAGCAGTGTACTGATATGTGAGGTACGAGGTATAACACATGCAGTATGTACAGATATATAGTATATACAGCAGTGTACTGATATGTGAGGTACGAGGTATATAATAGATGCAGTGTGTACAGATATATAGTATAATATAGCAGTGCAGGCAGCAGCAGTGTACTTAGACAAAGATGTGGCAGATATCCAGTGGGCGAGTATAACAAAACAGATTGAATATACAGTGGGTGCCCCAAATCCTGAAATATTGGCACCAGCAGTCTGACAGCACTTTGTAGACACAGACAGCGGTTGCAACCACAGCAGCTGATTGTAGACTGCCACATCTCTCTTTAGCCTTTCCACTATAAGGCCCCTTTCAGACGAGCGAGTGTCACGCTCTGGACTCATAGCGAGACACCCAGCCTGAACTTGCAGCATTGGCCGGGTCGCAAGGCATGATATTGATTTATGATGCTATGTAACCCTTACAGTTCTGGAATGTTTAGAATAGCACTAGATACATTGCAGACCTCCAAGGGTTACATAGCATCATAAATCAATACAATGCTATGTGACCCCGGCAGTGCTGGGAGTTCAGGCCGGGTTCCCGACACTCGCTCATCTGAAAGGGGCCTAAGATGCTGATCCTTTTCTGTGCTTAAAAATCCAGTTTTTTTGGATGTGTTTTTTTTTCTGATGCATTTTATAACACACTTTTTGATACAGTTGTGGCGTGGGTTTTCATTAATGACAATTTTTAAAGGGAATTCTGGACATAGAACCCGCATGAAGAATGGACAGGGCACTTCTTTTTTTCCATGGTGCAGTTTATAAAAAATAGGGGGTGTCCCATCCGTCCCCTGAAGTGAAGGGAGAGCACAGTGTGCATGTATGGCCATCCTCCATTATGCTGATCACTGGTAATTCCATAGCAGTGAATGGAGATAATGCTGTGGATGACACTGTTATGGGGATCTGTGGATGACACTTCTATGGCGGATCTGTGGATGACACACTGTTCTGGGGGATCTGTGGATGAAATACTGTTATGGAGGATCTGTGGATGACACTGTTATGGGGGATCTGTGGATGACACACTTTTATGGCGGATCTGTGGATGACACTGTTATGGGGGATCTGTGGATGACACTGTTATAGGATATCTGTGGATGACACTGTTATGGGGGATCTGTGGATGATACTTTTATGGCGGATCTGTGGATGACACACTTTTATGGGGGATCTGTGGATGACACACTTTTATGGCGGATCTGTGGATGACACTGTTATGGGGGATCTGTGGATGACACTGTTATAGGATATCTGTGGATGACACTGTTATGGGGGATCTGTGGATGATACTTTTATGGCGGATCTCTGGATGACACACTTTTATGGGGGATCTGTGGATGACACTGTTATGGGGGATCTGTGGATGATACTTTTATGGCGGATCTGTGGATGACACACTTTTATGGGGATCTGTGGATGACACACTTTTATGGTGGATCTGTGGATGACACTGTTATAGGATATCTGTGGATGACACTGTTATGGGGGATCTGTGGATGATACTTTTATGGCGGATCTGTGGATGACACACTTTTATGTGGGATCTGTGGATGACACTGTTATGGGGGATCTGTGGATGATACTTTTATGGCGGATCTGTGGATGACACACTTTTATGGCGGATCTGTGGATGACACTGTTATGGGGGATCTGTGGATGACACTATTATGGGGGATCTGCGGATGACACTTTTATGGCGGATCTGTGGATGACACACTTTTATGACGGATCTGTGGATGACACACTGTTATGGAGGATCTGTAGATGACACTGTTATGGAGGATCTGTGGATGACACACTGTTATGGGGATCTGTGGATGATACTGTTATGGGGGATCTGTGGATGACACTGTTATGGGGGATCTGTGGATGACACTGTTATGGGGGATCTGCGGATGACACTGTTATGGGGGATCTGCAGATGACACTGTTATGGGGGATTTGTGGATGACACTGTTATGGGGGGATCTGTGGATGACACTGTTATGGGGGGATCTGTGGATGACACTGTTATGAGGGATTTGTGGATGACACTGTTACGGGGGATCTGTGGATGACACTGTTATGGGGGATCTGTGGATGACACTGTTATGGGGGATCTGTGGATGACACTGTTATGGGGGATCTGTGGATGACACTGTTATGGGGAATCTGTGGATGACACTGTTATGGGGGATCTGTGGATGACACTGTTATGGGGGATCTGTGGATGACACTGTTATGGGGGATATGTGGATGACACTGTTATGGGGGATCTGTGGATGACACTGTTATGGGGGATCTGTGATTGACACTGCTACGGGGGAAGTCGCTGTGATACGGCCACAATGTGTGACATAGCTTTACAGATACCTTTATTAGCAGCCCTGGTCTGCTCCCCCCCAGTACTGAAAAAAAAGACACTGCTAATTTGGGCCTCAGATTCTTAATCTATACACCAACACTGCCCTTCCCCCAATAACAATGCAGACCACCTAAACAAAGTTCTCTATGGCCCAGACAGCCACGGCCACGTCACAAGCACCACACAAGCATGCAGTTTGGTGGTGTCCTAAAAGTGCTGCAGATCTAACTCATACTAGAGTCACACAGAGCCCACGGGACACAGGGAACTCACATAAAGGGAACACAGATAGCACACACAGCTCACACATGGCACACACACAGAGGGCACAGGAAGCACAAACAGCTCTCACAGTGGATGCACAAGGAGTACACACTAGGAGCACACACAGAAGGCACACGGAGCGCGCACAGGGAGCACACACAGGGGACACAGGAAGGCCACACAGAAGGCACAGGGAGCACACACAGAGGGCACAGAGGGCACAGGGAACACGCACAGAGGGCACAGAGAGCGCACACGGAGGGCACAGGGAGCTCACACGGAGGGCACAGGGAGCGCACACAGAGCGCACACGGAGGGCACAGGGAGCGCACACGGAGGGCACAGGGAACACGCACAGGGGGCGTACAGAGGGCACAGGGGACGTACAGAGGGCACAGGGAACAGGCACAGAGGACACAGGGAGCGCACATAGAGGACACAGGGAGCACACACAGGGGACACAGGGAGCGCACACAGAGGGCACAGGGAGCGCGCACAGGGAGCGCACACAGAGGGCACAGGGAGCGCGCACAGAGGACACAGGGAGCGCGCACAGAGGGCACAGGGAGCGCGCACAGAGGGCACAGGGAGCGCGCACAGAGGGCACAGGGAATGCGCACAGAGGGCACAGGGAATGCGCACAGAGGGCACGGGGAGCGCACAAAAGGGCACGGGGAGCGCACAAAAGGACACATTGAGCACACACAGAGGGCACAGGGAGCACACACGGAGGGCACAGGGAGCACACATGGAGGGCACAGGGAGCGCACACAGAGGACACAGGGAGCGCACAAAAGGGCACAGGGAGCACGCACAAAAGGGCACAGGGAGCACGCACAAAGGGCACAGGGAGCACGCACAGAGGGCAAAGGGTGCACACATGGAGGGCACAGGGAGCGCACACAGAGGGCACAGGGAGCGCACACAGGGCACAGGGAACACGCACAGAGGGCACAGGGAGCGCGCACAGGGAACATGCACAGAGGACACAGGAAGCGCACATAGAGGGCACAGGGAACACGCACAGAGGACACAGGGAGTGCACATAGAGGGCACAGGGAGCACACACAGGGGACACAGTGAGAGCACACAGGGAGCGCAGACAGAGGGCACAGGGAGCGCGCACGGTGGGCACAGGGAGCGCACACAGAGCGCACAGGGTGAACACATAGAGGGCACAGGGAGCACACAAAGAGGGCACAGGGAGCACACACGCAGGGCACAAGGAGTGCACACAGAGGGCACAGGGAGCGCACACAGAGGACACAGGGAATGCGCACAGAGGGCACAGGGAGCACACAAAAGGGCACAGGGAGCGCACAAAAGGGCAAAGGGAGCATGCACAGAGGGCACAGGGAGGGCGCACAGAGAGCGCACACAGAGGGCACAGGGAGCGCACACGGAGGGCACAGGGAGCGCACACGGAGGGCACAGGGAGCGCACACGGAGGGCACAGGGAGCGCACACAGAGGGCACAGGGAGCACACATGGAGCGCACACAGAGGGCACAGGGAACATGCACAGAGGGCACAGGGACCGTGCACAGAGGGCACAGGGAGCACACGCAGGGGACACGGAGCGCACACAGAGGGCACAGGTAGCTCACACAGAGGGCACAGGGAGCGCATACAGAGGGCACAGGGAATGCGCAGACAGAGGGCACAGGGGGCGCAGACAGAGGGCACAGGGGGCACAAACAGAGGGCACAGGGGGCGCACACAGAGGGCACAGGGGGCGCGCACAGAGGGCACACACACAGCGGGCGCAGGGAGCGCACACAGGGAGCACACACAGCAGGCACAGGGGGCACATGCAACGAGCACAAGGAGAACACACAGTGGGCACAGAGGGCACACAGGGGAGCACACACAGAAGACACAGATGGCAAAGGGAGCTCACAGAGGGAGCACAGGGGAACCAGGGAGCTGACAGTGGGAACTCACAGGTCAGTGGCCATCAGTACTTGAGGGCAGTGCAGGGCTGCTACAATGTGTGACCCCCCAGCAGCCCTGCACCCCCCTCATCCACAGACACTTACTGGATGGACTTACCAGGGGCTTTGATAAGAGGGTCCTGGGAGACCCCTGCATGCAGCAGCTGAGGTGAGAGCCTGGGGGTCAGATGCAGCATTGGGTCCAGGCATCCCAGTCTGATGTTTAGGCCTCCAACCATGAGCAAGTGCAGGCAAAGGATAGGGGGCGGGGCTATGTTAGCTCCGCCCACACAGAACATCCCCATGCCGTTCTGTGGAAGGATTCTAATGCTCTGCTGTCAAGGAGGTCTGGGGAGGGGTTACTGTGCGGGGGACAGCAACTGCAGGTGTTTACAGGGGAGAGAGACAGTTAGCATGTGGAGGAGGAAAAAAAGCCTCCCACCATAAACCTACGTAACTATAAACAGCAGGGGCCCCTTCTGGAAAGGGGGCCCTGGGCAATTGCCCTGTTTGCCCCCCCTAACGCCGGCCCTGTAGCAGTGTACTGATATGTGAGGTACGAGGTATAATAGATGCAGTGTGTACAGATTGTGTACACTGCTGTATATACTATATATACCCACTGCATCTAGCTTGTTATGTGACCCTCAGCAACTTGTAGCCAGTGACGTCTCACCCACTGCATTCTAGCTTTTACCGAGTATTATAATACTTGGTAAAAGCTAGATGTTTACGCTGTATTTAGGGAGCACTCAGAAGAGGCACTATACATAAAGGGGGCACACTGAAGGGGCAGTATACACAAATGGGCACATATAATAAGCGCAATACATAAAGGGGGCACATATAAGAGGCACAAGGTGCACCAAGCTTGTGGCACTAGCATTAGAGGCACTGTGTGTGGCACTATAAACAGAGGTCACAGGGCATATGACACTATACACAGAGAGCACAGAGCATGTAGCACTATACACAGAGGGCACAGAGCATGTGACACTATACACAGAGGACATATGGCACTGTATACAGAGGACACAGTGTATGTGGCACTATATACATAGGGCACAGTGTATGTGGCACTATATACCTAGGGCTCAGAGTATGTGGCACTACTATTGAGGGCCCTGTGTGTAGCACTAATGCTGCTGTTATATTCAGGGCACATCATGTGGCACTGAGATGAGTCTGCATACCTCCCAAGTGTCCCTCTTTTGGAGGGACAGTCCCTCTTTTTGACCCAAGTCCCTCTGTCCCTCTTTGCTCCTTAAATGTCCCTCTTTTTGACCTGAAGAATTAATGCATAAATGTGCATTAATAAATTTACTAAATAGCTCTTTACTAAACTATCTGTATTGTTTCTACCTGTATATTAGACCAGAACTTTATTATTTGGTGCAATTTGGACCTTAAAATATCTATAATCTGATGATTTATGTGCTAATATTTAAATAGACAATGAAGTGCAATAAAAAATTGCCGCAGGGGCTCCAGTAATTATGCTTTGGGCGGAGTTAGAGGCGTGGCCTAGTATGAAAAAAACCTGCCGTGATGCCCACCGCACACATTGTCCCTCTTTGCAATTTTTAAAAGTTGGGAGGTATGAGTCTGTGTCAGTCTGCAGGATACCAATGTGTTGGTAAAGAATGAAGCCAAAGAGATCTTCTTGGCAAAATCTGCAGAGCTGAATTGTGGATGGGAGAAGTCATCATGATGGCCTAACCCAGATGGAGAGGAACACAGGAGGAGATGTCATCTGTAAGTCGCTAAATGGAAATAATTATTCTGCTACTGACTGTGTATGATGAGTGTTGTAGTCACCTGGATGATCTATAGCTGATGATGGGTGGTAGCATGCTGTTTTGTGCAACAACAACTCTCAGTATCCCTTTACACTAGTTCAGGCCATACTGGGAGCTGTAGTTTCACACTGTACAAGGTCATATGGCGAGGGCTGACCTGACTACTCAGATGCTATCTGTACTGAACTTTTAAAAGCTGGTGATGTATTTATGTAGAGAATTTGGTTCTGGTGCTGTATTTATGTAGTGAACTTGGTTCTGGTGCTGTATTTATGTAGTGAACTTGGTTCTGGTGCTGTATTTATGTAGAGAACTTGGTTCTGGTGCTGTATTTATGTAGAGAACTTGGTTCTGGTGCTGTATTTATGTAGAGAACTTGGTTCTGGTGCTGTATTTATGTAGAGAACTTGGTTCTGGTGCTGTATTTATGTAGAGAACTTGGTTCTGGTGCTGTATTTATGTAGAGAACTTGGTTCTGGTGCTGCATTTATGTAGAGAACTTGGTTCTGGTGCTGTATTTATGTAGAGAACTTGGTTCTGGTGCTGTATTTGACTTATGGGTTTTGTTATGGTGCTATATTTCTTGTTGATTTTGTTGCTGTATTTGACATATGGGACTGGTTCTGATGTTGAATTCATGCAGTGAACTTGGTTCTGGTGCTGAATGTATATAGTGATCTTGGTTCTGGTGCTGTGTTTGACTTATAGGTTTGGTTCTGGTGCTGTGTGTATGTAGTGATCTTGGTTCTTGCTATGTATTTGTGTGTTAAACATACATCTGATGCTATACGTCTAATACTATCCATTCACATTTACGCTTGGGTCACTATCATAGATTCTGTCAAAAAGACCAGACAGAAAAGTTCTGCATTCAAGACCCTTTTGTCTGGTAAAGGAGCAGCATCCTGAGCAGACCCCATTGTAGTCAATGGAGTCTTTTGAGCTTAGGAGTTGGTAAATCTGGTCCCTCTAATGATCAAGCTGTTGGTACGAGTTATGTATCTGGGATCCAACATGAAAACACAATCGGCTGCCGCCTTTTGATGATTTAAAGCCCTTTTACCTATACTGCCTTTATGGTAGGCGGAGTTAAACAGGTTAAGGGTGGGCCGCTACACATGGGCCAGTGCTGTGTGCTTGCCCCCCAGGCCAAAATTTGCCAGCCAGCCCCTGGGCGGGCGCTTTTAATATGTAAATATATCCATGACCTGGCGGGTCGTGTCTTGTGTCTTCACCCCGATATTCTTGGTGTAACATAGAGATGAGTGAATCATTCAAAAAATGATTTGCCAAACATTTGCCAAACTTTTCCTAAGATTCGTATATTCGACGAATAGATTTGTTGTATTTGCGTACAAAATATACGTTATTATGTGCTATTAGCAAACATTTGCGCGCTAATAACGAACGTTCATTTAAAAAATGTACGCAACTTCTTGGAAGACGTACGCATGAGCATACAAATAGCGTACGAATCCTCAGCGTACTATTGTCTATGCGATTACGTAATACACAGGTACGCACGACGAGAGGCCGCAGTGTGCACTCCTCAGAGGCAGAGCGAATATTCGAAAATGGCATCCAGGCGATCCTCATCATTTAGCTCTGAAGAGCTGAAATTCCTGATCCGGGTGATGGACAGAGAGGATTACAATGGCACACACCGCCACCCAAACCAGCATAAGAAGGAGGTAATCCAGCAGGTGATCCAAGGCCTGTGCCATCGTTTCCACACCGTGTGGACCCCGGGCCAGATCCAGCGGAAATGGTCCGATCTGAAATTGAAATGCCCAGAGCGGCTTAATAAGATCCGCGCAGAGATACGGCAGGGTGAGTAACAAAATATTTGATAAGTAAAAACATGTAAAAAAATTAGTTTACTGTATTGTATATATACCAGCAGTCACTGCCAATAATGAAAAAAGTATAGAAGGACAACGTGGTCGTGCGTAGTGCGCTGCAGTAATTTTGTTTCATGCTAGGCAACGCCTCTAACTCTCGACCCAAACAACTTAAGTGAAGGTATTCTAGTCATCATTGTTAATGGTGCTGGCCGTTCTCCTGTTTGTGTCAGGCAAATGCACTAGTTCGAAAGAAAGTACCCTTATATGCCCCTTCATAGTTAGCACTTCCTCCTCCTACACACAGACTCAAAGACGTGCCCATGCTGCAGCTACTGTCAGTGGGCGATATCCAAAGTATTCCTACCGCACCATGTAAACGATATAAAGAAAGTTATTGCGACGATAACGTTATCTATTGCCATAAATACCTTTTTAGAAGAAAAAAATATGGCCCCCCTCTCACACCCATAATATCTTAATAGTAGTATGTGTTAGTATTAAAAAGAGTCATCATCTAACAATTGTGTACATTTTTATGTTGCAGAGCACCGTCAACGACGGCGTCACCACCATCGAGGCAGGACGGCCCCTGAAGTACCTGTAGCCTCTAGTAAGTGTAAAACATATTTAATTTATTTTTCATCCAAGCTACGTGGGAGTGCAGCTGCAGTAAGAGCACTAGTGGTTAGGAATGGGATCCTCCACCCCAAATTATTCCCATGTAGCTACAACTGTTCATTAGAGTTGAATGTAATGCTACTTCTACACTAGCGGCAGCCCGGATCCAGCGGGTAAAGGGTCCCTCCAGATCCGTGCTGCCGCAGGTACACGTGTGGGGCCGGAACCGCGCTCTGGCCCAAATTCACTGTAATGGGGTGGACCACGGATCTGGCCACAGCACGTTAACCCCTACTGAGAGGCAGCCGGAGCGAAAATACAACATGTAACTGCTGGAGTCTTAGGTAGGGAATATGTAGTAAACTTTGAAGCAATGCTCCATACTGTCTGTCAAAAGTTGGCTAACACCGAGCATTCCCAAACACATGAAGAATCGTACCTCTCTCGTTTCCACAGCGCCAGAAAATTGAGGACACCGTTGGGAAGAGCGAGTGAAGCTTCGAAAGAACCATGTACCACCTAGAGAGGACCTTAAAACCCATTTCTTGAGTATTACTTGCAATGGAGGTTTTGTGGGTGAGAGTGAAGATACGCTCCTTTTGTTCTGTCGTGAATGTGAGTCCAAAGTCCCTCTCCCAGTTAAGTAGGTATGTAGGAGATGCTTGGTTGGTTGGAGTGATAAGTATGTTATAGAGATGCGATAGAGCATGTCTGAACACTTCCCTCCCATCGCAGTGGCGTTCAAAATCGGTCAGCTTTCGGGTGTATGAAGTGGCTCTAGGCAAAGTCGAGAGAAAATGATGGAGTTGGTGCACCTGCCATGCAGACAAAGTTGTCGGTTCTGAGATCTCTTTTAGTTTAATTAAGGAGAACCAGGCATTAGAGTCTATAAAGTGGTGTGCCCTAAGTCTGTTTGCTTGTATCCATTTCCTGAAAGGACCTGGCTTTAGGCTCAGCGAGACGTCCTGTTTTTCTTTCCTGATTCGATCCTGATTTTTTCAGGACCCATTGAAATGAATGGATCCAGATCAGGATCAGGATCGAATCAGGAAAGAAAAACAGGACGTGTGAATGGAGCCTTAGGGCTCATGCACACAAACGTGTGCCGGCCGTGCCCGTGCTGCGGGCCGCAAACTGTGGTCCGCAATGCATGGGCACTGACCATGGGGCCACCGCATGCGGATCGTGGACCCATTCACTTGAATGGTGTCCGCGATCCGCATCCGAGGGTCCGCACCGCAAAAAAGTAGTGCTTGCGCTACTTTTTTGCGGTGCAGAGACACGGCCTGAAACACCACGGAAGCACACCGTAGTGCTTCCGTGGTGTTCCGATCCGTGCCTCCGCTCCGCATCTCTCGGATCGCGGACCCATTGAAGTGAATGGGTCCGTGATCCGTGATGCGGGCTGCACACGGCCAGTGCCCGTTTATTGCGGACCCGCCGTATGCGGCCCGCAATACGGGCACGGCCGGCACACGTTCGTGTGCATGAGCCCTTATTCTGATTGCCTGATTGGAGTCGGGACGGAATTTTTTTCCCCTAAAGTGGAGAAAATTGGCTTCTACCTCACAGGGGTTTTTTGCCTTCCTCTGGATCAACTTGTAGGATAACAGGCCGAACTGGATGGACAGATGTCTTTTTTGGGCCTTATAAACTATGTTACTATGTTAATGATGAGCGTTTTTGCATTGCATGCACTTAGGAATGCACTGGACAAAGAAACATTCCTTTCAACAGGCTCATATTGTTTCAGATTTGGGGTGGAAATATGTTTAAAGTCTTTCAGTTACAGAAATTGCATTGTAATGATATTGTAGAACAAAGGTAGCGAAGTGAGATACCTCATCACCAGTGATTTTCAACCAGTGTGCCTCCAGCTGTTGCAAAACTACAACTCCCATCATGCCCAGGCAGCCTACAGCTATCAGCCTACAGAAGGGCATGGTGGGAGTTGTAGTTTTGCAACAGCTGGAGGCACACTGGTTGAAAATCACTGCACTAGACTGAGTCTACAAAAAGATATTTCATAAAAATAACAGCTGTCATAGTGAAGTAATACATTGTGTACTAAGCACATGCAACGTCTGTGAGCTGTTCCTATAACAATAAGAAAGACATAAGGTAAAACAATCACATGCAGCTAGCATAGAAGTTGAAAGGCATATAATGTGCTGCTCCTAATCACCTCTATGTGCATCCAGCAACCAATGAGAAGAGGAGCAAGCACAGCTATACAGTGCCTTGCGAAAGTATTCAGCCCCCTGGAACTTTTCAACCTTTCGCCACCTTTCAGGCTTCAAACAAAAAGATATAACATTTTAAATTTTTGGTGAAGAATCAACAACAAGTTGGTCACAATTGTGAAGTGGAACAAAATGTATTGGATCATTTAAACTTTTTTTCTAATAATAAAACTGAAAAGTGGGGCGTGCAAAATTATTCGGCCCCCTTGCATTAATACTTTGTTGCGCCACCTTTTGCTGCGATTACAGCTGCATGTCGCTTGGGGTATGTCTCTATCAGTTTTGCACATCTAGATACTGAAATTCTTGCCCATTCTTCCTTGCAAAACAGCTCAAGCTCTTTGAGGTTGGATGGACTTTTTATGGATATCTTTGAGAAATGGCTTTCTTCTTGCCACTCTTCCATAAAGGCCAGATTTGTGAAGTGTTCGACTGATTGTTGTCCTATGGACAGACTCTCCCACCTCAGCTGTAGATCTCTGCAGTTCATCCAGAGTGATCATGGGTCTCTTGGCTGCATCTCTGATCAGTCTTCTCCTTGTTTGAGATGAAAGTTTAGAGGGACGGCCGGGTCTTGGTAGATTTGCAGTGGTCTGATACTCCTTCCATTTCAATATGATCGCTTGCACAGTGCTCCTTGGGATGTTTAAAGCTTGGGAAATCTTTTGGTATCCAAATCCGGCTTTAAACTTCTCCACAACAGTATCATGGACCTGCCTGGTGTGTTCATTGGTCTTCATGATGCTCTCTGTGCTTTAAACAGAACCCTGAG
The DNA here is from genome assembly GCA_900303285.1 of Rhinella marina. Classification (NCBI taxonomy): domain Eukaryota; kingdom Metazoa; phylum Chordata; class Amphibia; order Anura; family Bufonidae; genus Rhinella; species Rhinella marina. The sequence goes on from ONZH01017529.1 coordinate 12,061, forward strand.
ACTATCACAGAGCAGGTGCATTTATACGGAGACTTGATTACACACAGGTGGATTCTACTTATCTTTATCAGTCATTTAGGACAACATTGGATCATTCAGAGATCCTCAATGAACTTCTGGAGTGAGTTTTCTGAACTGAAAGTAAATGGGCCAAATAATTTTGCACGCCCAACTTTTCAGTTTTATTATTACAAAAAAAGTTTAAATGATCCAATAAATGTCGTTCCACTTCACAATTGTGACCCACTTGTTGTTGATTGTTCACCAAAAATTTAAAATGTTATATCTTTTTGTTTGAAGCCTGAAATGTGGCAAAAGGTTGAAAAGTTCCAGGGGGCCGAATACTTTCGCAAGGCACTGTATGTACCACCTAATCAAGGTTGCCTGTGGCACGGCAAAAGTGCACAAGGATGCTGCTCCCCAATAATAGAAGCGCATCAGGGTCTTCTCTCCTGAATGCAGATGCCCAACGGCATAGATAGGTTTGGAGTAGATCCTTCCAGACTGACTGAAACCACCTTGGCGCTGGTAGGCTGAGAGTCTCAGATTTTATCACATCAGAATGAGGGCTTAGTCCATATATAATGTTTGCATCTATTGTGTTAGTGCATTATTTTGCACAGTTTTTTTTTATAAATGTAGCCATGCACATCTGCATATTCATTTATTACATTGTACAGGATGTAGTCCTACAGAAATGAATAGAATATATGGATTGGTCCATCATGTTCTGTTCAATTAACAAACAATCAGTAGTGCCATTGTATTATTTGATCAATACCATTATTTAGTCCTTGCATATAGGCATTATTTGTTCACCAACAATCTAAAGTGTATGGCAAGAGACAGCTGTTGGCTAATGAAGAGTTTGACCAACATCTATTTAAGGTCTATGGGGCACCTTTAGAGGTGAGCTTTATATGATGGCCCAGAACCCCAATATACACTAGGTGTTGTTACTTACTTCAACATGTATAGATGACATTCTATTCTATAAGAATTGTAAAATTCTGAAGGCTTCACTGGTGTGTTATGAGATATGCTAACTGACCTTTCCATGGCGTAAAAGAACTTCCTGACTAAGAGTCATCAGTTACTAAGAGCTTGAACCGGCAAACTCTCAAGAGGCAACTCTGGGCCAGGAGCAGTCTTTAGCTGTTGATGTATCCATACTGGTGTTACACCCTGAAAATCACATATTTTTCTCTTATGGGTTTCCAGGACATGACATTTTCTCTTTATTACATGTTATAAGACTTGTTCTTGTAATTACCTCTGGTTTTACTTTTACTTCATTCACCCAACCAGTAATGTTCAGTGACCCTGCTAAAGCAGGCAGAGATTTAAGTTTATTACACTACTAGCTGAAGGACCCGGCTTCGCCCTGGTATATTTAATCTATTTCATTTAATACTTGTGTGTGTCGTTAAAAGATATCAAGAGTGACCTCTACAGTGCCCACCCCTTAAACAGTGACCTCCACAGCAGCCCGCCCCTTAACAGAAACAGCCACAGCACCCTCCCCTTTAACTGTGACCTCCACAGCAGCTAGGGTGGCCGCTGTCTTCACCTCAGAAAGCCGGACCTCACCGGCCATTCCTCTAAACGTGAAGCAGCGCCCCGATCCCCATGAAGCCACACCTCTGAACATGAGGCCATGCCCCCTGGCTCTGTGAAGACACGGATGAGAAACTGTCTGAGCGTGAGTTACTGAAAGGTTGGACATAGGTGGGAATAGGAACTGAATATACTATGGGCTCATTCACATCACCGTTCAGTCCTTCCGTTCTCCTGCTCTGTCATAGGATCAGGAGAATGGAAAGGACGGATTCGGGACATAATTCAGCTGAATGAAGCCTACGGACCCCATAGACCGGTTTCTGCTCAGAAGATGATTTTTGGAGCGGAGACTAAAGTTGTGCACACAGGACTTTTGTCTCCGCTTCAAAAATCTTCCTCTGAGCGGAAACCTAACAGACCCCATTATAGTCTACGGGGTCCGTAGGCTCCGTTCAGCTCAATTATGTCCCGAATCTGTCCTTTCCGTTCTCCTGCTCCTATAACGGAGCAGGAGAACGGAAGGGCTGAAAGGTGATGTGAACGAGCCCTAACCTGGATTTAGACATCAATGACATATGGCTTGGCTACACATCCCTTAGTCAGAATTGAAGCATGCTTTATATAATATGAAACAACAATGTAAATATCAGAATAACTACTAAAACATTCAGAATCTTAGTGATGCAAATCTGAATAGTGTACTACAAACCATTTGTCATGATGTTCTAGAGGGCTGTGAGAGTCACATTTATTCTTGGACATCACAATGATTCCCACGCTCAGTGAGAATTCACTCAAAATCTGTACTACTGAGATCTGAAATACTCACGTCTGATCAGTGTGGATCTTTACTAGGCAGACAACTACTGACACCATATGCCCCACCCTAAATGTTTCATAAGCTCACATGAATCTACTGCAATACAGTGTAAATATACTGCACAGTACCTCTTCTCCTGTCCTTTACTGGGTGTAATTCTCAGTATATGCTCTTATTCTGTATATTTGGACTCTGCACAGTATCACATATCTTATCCTGTATACTGAGTGTAATCCTCAGTATCTGCTCTTATCCTGTATGTTTATGAACACTGCACAGTACCACTTCTCCTGTCCTATATACTGGATGTAATTCTGAGTATCTGCTCTTATTCTGTATGTATGGACACTGTACAATACTATTACTCTTGTCTTGTGTATTGGATGTAATTCTCAGTATCTGCTCTTATTCGGCTACTGAGAATCTGGGAGTGGAATGAGGATGAGGGTGGTTTGACTGCACTAGGATGCAAGAGACCTGAGTTTTGCAGTTTTTAAATTGTATCCAATGGTGCCAGGATTTGAGAAATGTATCGTGTGCACATTAGTGAAGCAGGATAATCCTCCATCCACATAATCCCTGATCAGATGGCAGACCACAGAGTGCTTACAGCTGGACATCACAAAGATGTAGCAGAAACAGTATGGGTGATCTTGGTAAAATATGGTCAATCAATTTAGAATCTATATGCCAGACCTCCAACCAGAAGCTAGTCAACATCGAGCATTCCCAAAATATATGAGGGAGTGTACACTTGCTTCTCTTTTGCATCTCCACCCGGGGACACAGAGAACAGACATTGGCATTAGGGCTTTTAGCTTGGAAGGTACCCTGTACGACCTCAAAAGAATTTTAAAGCCGGCCTCCTGTATCCTACTTGCAAATGAAGATTTGTATTTTAGTGTATATAGGTAAACCTTCTGTTCTGCTGAGAAAGAGAAGCTCTTGGCAGGCTCCCAGTTGAGCAAATAGGAAGGAATCTGTGAGTCAGCTGGCAAGAACAATGTCTTGTAGAGACATGCTAATGGTTGTTGGGTAGTACCTGATGCTTCACACTAGTGCTCAAAAGGTGTTTTAACCTTAATGTTGTGTGCCAGTCATACAAGCCCTGAGACAGTGTAGGCAAGACATTGTTCCCTTAAAAATTGTGCACCAGCCACACATCCCCCAAAACAGGATGCGTCAGAACCACAGATGCCAAAATCATACTGTGCATTACTCATTGCTTTACTTCAGCCCCAGATACCCATGTGACACTATGTCAGCCACAGAGGACGTCATTGCGCGATGTCAGCCACAGATTGCCCCATGACATATGCAAGCTGCAGGAGCCTGGTATAAACTGTGTGCCATTCACAAATGTCACTCTAACAATGTACCTCTCCTTACTGCTGCACTGTTAGTGGTGATGTTACTTTAAGTAATGTGCCCTCCCTATTCTACCTTATGTTATGGTAGCAGTTCTACTAACAGGACAGCCTTAATAGCTAGTAGATGGGTGATAGGCCAAAATGGAAGTAACATATTGATGTCAGGTCACTTCCCACCACGACCCTGGTGCACTTTTGGACACTTGCAGGAGAAGTGTCTGCAGCATTCAAAGTTGATTTGCACAGCACTCCATTCATTAAAAGCAGGGGCATATGTATGTATTATCTATTGTTTCCTCTATCTATTTCTAAGAGAGAAATCCACTATGGTTTACTAGAGGGGTAAGAGCTATAGTGAATGATAAAAAGTCTGCCTATAAGAGGTATAAAGAGTATGGACGTGTAGCAGACAGAGAAGTGTATAAAATTATACAGAAGAAGACAAAACAGATTATTAATGCTGCTAAAGCTTCAAAGGAGGAAGAAATGGCCAAATCTGTTAAGGAGGGAAATAAAACCTTCTTCAGATATACAGGCCAAAACTTTTGAGAATGACACAAATATTATATTTTCACATGATCTGCTGCCCTCTGGTTTTTATGTGTGTTTGTCAGATGTTTTTATCACATACAGAAATATAATTGCAATCATATTATGAGTAACAAAAGCTTATATTGACAGTTAGAATGAGTTAATGCAGCAAGTCAATATTTGCAGTGTTGACCCTTCTTCTTCAGGACCTCTGCAATTCTCCCTGGCATGCTCTCAATCAACTTCTGGACCAAATCCTGACTGATAGCAGTCCATTCTTGCACAATCAATGCTTGCATTTTGTCAGAATTTGTAGGTTTTTGTTTGTCCACCCGTCTCTTGATGATTGACCACAAGTTCTCAATGGGATTAAGATCTGGGGAGTTTCCAGGCCATGGACCCAAAATCTCTATGTTTTGTTCCCTGAGCCATTTAGTTATCACCTTTGCTTTATGGCAAGGTGCTCCATCATGCTGGAAAAGGCATTGTTGATCGCCAAACTGCTCTTGGACGGTTGGGAGAAGTTGCTCTCGGAGGACATTCTGGTACCATTCTTTATTCATGGCTGTGTTTTTAGGCAAGACTGTGAGAGAGCCGATTCCCTTGGCTGAGAAGCAACCCCACACATGAATGGTTTCAGGATGCTTTACAGTTGGCATGAGACAAGACTGGTGGTAGCGCTCACCTCATCTTCTCCGAATAAGCTGTTTTCCAGATGTCCCAAACAATTGAAAAGGGGATTCATCAGAGAAAATGACTTTACCCCAGTCCTCAGCAATCCACTCCCTGTACCTTTTGCAGAATATCAGTCTGTCCCTGATGCTTTTTCTGGAGAGAAGTGGCTTCTTTGCTGCCCTCCTTGAGACCAGGCCTTGCTCCAAGAGTCTCCGCCTCATAGATATCGCTATCTATCTATCTATCTATCTATCTATCTATCTATCTATCTCTATGATCTTATTGTGTACCCCATAAAAAAACAAATTCTCAATTCTTGCCCTCTTTCAGTCCCGCCAGGATCAATAGCTGGCTTGGTCTCATGAACGCTGTCAGTCACAGACGTCAACGGTCTCATCTGCTTCAGTGATACATCAGTGGTGCACTATTTAAGCGGATGTGACTCTTGAGTAGGGTTGAGCGAAGCTCAAAACTTTGTTTTAATGCTGCACGTTGAAAACTTATGGGCTCCGGCGAGGCAAATTCATGACCACCGAAGTCTCATAGGGCTTCGGTGAATTACTTCGGGATCTGATTTTTCAACTTCAAAACTTGGTTCCGAAGTCGGCTTTGGACACCTGTTTTAAAATGCAAGTCTTCGGTCATTTGGTCTCGCCGGAGCCCAAACATTTTAATGCTATACAGAGAAGGATCTCCATATAGCATTAAAATAAAATTTTGAGTGAAGCGACTTCAGATCTAGGATTCTAAGCTCGCTTATCCCTACTACTGAGGCCTGTGATTGACTGCAGCAGTCACAGGACCAAGCCACTTCCTTGGCCTCCATGGACCAGAAGCGGCCTGGAATGGGACAGCGGCGCGGGCACAACGGTGTGTTTTTTATGGGGCACATATTATGACCATAGGGGTTACTGGCTTCTAGGCTGGACAACCCTTTTAATCTGGCACCTTACTGGAGTATGCACAGTCCAGCTATGGCGACCAACCCCATAGACAGGGTTGCCCACCTTCCCTTCAAATTTTTCTGGACAACTGAACTAAAGTTCTCAGACAGCCCAAAAATTTTAAGGACATACACCCTCCCCTTATTAGAGGACATGCCCCATTCCGCACCCTCAAAATGACCTTGAATCACAAACACCCCAGAATAAAAAGTTGTCGAGTAGTTAAAAATAAAATATGGCGGCAGCATATGGAAAAAAAACCAATAATTCCCAGTTGTTACATCCCGCCACTCATAGTCTGAGTGCATGGCTTATATGGCTGAAGTGATGATGTATGTGACAGGCAGGACTTTCTGCCATCATTGCATCATCTGTCACAGTGTCAGTGCTGTGACCACTGCAGCCAATCACTGTCCTCAGCATTAGACCACTGACTGGTGACTAGCTGCAGCAGTAACATGCCATATACCGGAAAGTCCCCGCAGCAGTTTGTTAAAAGACCAGAGCTGCAGAGAATGGCTCTGAAGAAATACGTGAGATATATTTGTATGGACATTACATTCACCAATACCAAACATACAAGAAGATATAGCACCACATACCTCTTAAATCCAGTGATATCTCCCCAGATGTAAATGTTCTCTTTCCTCATCTTCTCTATTTGGCCCAGATTGCCTTGATGAGTTCTCTCAGCCACATCTTCTCTCTGCACACATGTTAGATTCCTTGCTTTTTTTTTTAACATCCTCCTCCTTCAACAGTGTTATACTGATTCTACCCCCAACACTATTCCCGCTGTGCTCCCCAATGTCCCCAAATACTATACGGTAGAAATAATAGTGCCATGTAGGGATGTCCCATAGTAACAGTGATCTCCAAAGTCCCACTAATACTAATAATTCTCTCCCAGAAAGCTTGATTCCTGAATTTTGCTCACAAAAACTGATGGAAATAATTAACCAAATAACTGAAGTGTGAGCGCAGCCTTACAGGTCAATGTTAGTGTCAGCTCTAATTTATTGGCGTGGACTGAACTGTGCAGTGGCCCAAGGTTCAAGTAGTGGCCCTGTGACAGAATGGGGAGGGTGTCAACAGTAAGGTTGTGTTGACGTCACAGTTTATTTTTCCCTTCTTCTGGTCCCTCAGAAGAACACACAAAAAAAGTGAATCCTGTATTTTGAGCCTCCTCCTTCACACGGTCAGTATTTGGTCAGCATTTGATCAGTATTGGTAAGGCAAAAACAGGAGTGGGTCCAAAACGGAGACAAAATGTGATGGAAATATGTGCAGCTGTTCTGTGTTTTGAACCCACTCCTTCTTTTGGCCTCCAAATCACAATCAAATCCTGATGCAAAATACTGACCAAGTGATACATAGTAACATAGTTTATAAGGCCGAAAAAAGACATCTGTCCATCCAGTTCGGCCTGTTTTCCTACAAGTTGATCCAGAGGAAGGCAAAAAAACCCTGTGAGGTAGAAGCCAATTTTCCCCACTTTAGGGAAAAAAATTCCTTCCCGACTCCAATCAGGCAATCAGAATTACTCCCTGGATCAACGACCCATCTCTAGTAACTATAACCTGTAATATTATTACTCTCTAGAAATACATCCAGGCCCCTCTTGAACTCTTTTAGTGAACTTACCATCACCACCTCCTCAGGCAGAGAGTTCCATAGTCTCACTGCTCTTACCATAAAGAATCCTCTTCTATGTTTGTGTACAAACCTTCTTTCCTCCAGACACAAAGGATGTCCCCTCGTCACAGTCACAGTCCTGGGGATAAATAGATCATGGGAGAGATCTCTGTACTGAACTCTGATATATTTATACATAGTTATTAGATCTCCCCTCAGTCGTCTTTTTTCTAAAGTGAATAAGCCTAATTTTGATAATCTTTCAGGGTACTGTAGTCCACCCATTCCAGTTATTACTTTAGCTGCCCTCCTCTGAACCCTCTCCAGCTCTGCTATGTCTGACTTGTTCACAGGAGCCCAGAACTGTACACAGTACTCCATGTGTGGTCTGACTAGTGATTTGTAAAGTGGCAGGACTATGTTCTCATCATGGGCATCTATGCATCTTTTGATGCAACCCATTATCTTATTGGCCTTGGCAGCAGCTGTCTGACACTGGTTTCTACAGCTTAGTTTGCTGTTCACTAAAATTCCTAGGTCCTTTTCCATGTCAGAGTTACCTAATATTTTACCATTTAGTATGTACTGGTGACTTGCATTATTCCTTCCCATATGCATAACCTTACATTTGTCAGTGTTAAACCTCATCTGCCACTTCTCTGCCCAAGCCTCCAGTCTATCCAGATCCATCTGTAGCAGTGTACTGTCCTCTTCTGTGTTAATTACTTTACACAGTTTAGTGTCATCTGCAAAAATTGATATTTTACTGTGCAAGCCTTCTACAAGATCATTAATAAATATATTGAAGAGAATAGGCCCAATACTGACCCCTGTGGTACCCCACTAGTGACAGTGACCCAATCTGAATATGTGCCATTAATAACCACTCTCTGTTTTCTATCACTGAGCCAGTTACTTACCCACATACAGACATTTTCTCCCAGGCCAAGCATTCTCATTTTATATACTAACCTTTTATGTGGTACCGTGTCAAATGCTTTGGAGAAGTCCAGATATACGACATCCATTGATTCGCCGCGGTGCAGTCTAGAACTTACCTCCTCATAGAAACTGATTAAATTGGTTTGACATGACCGATCCCTCATGAAGCCATGCTGATATCGAGTTATTTGCTTATTTTCATTGAGGTACTCCAAGATAGCATCTCTTAGAAAACCCTCAAACAGTTTACCCACAACAGATGTTAAACTTACCGGCCTATAGTTCCCAGGCTCTGTTTTTTGACCCTTTTTGAATATTGGCACCACATTTGCTATGCTCCAATCCTGTGGAACACTCCCTGTCAGTATAGAGTCCTTAAATATCAGAAATAAGGCTCTGGCGATGACATTACTTAATTCTCTTAGGATACTGGGGTGTATGCCATCCGGTCCTGGCGATTTGTCTATTTTATTCTTTTTAAGACGCAGCTCTACTTATTCCTGGGTCAGACAGGGCACTTTTAATGGGGAATTTACTTTTATATTCTGCATTTCATCTGACAGTTTATTTTCCTCAGTGAATACAGTGGAGAAAAAGATATTTAGCAGCTTTGCTTTCTCCTCATCGCTCTCTGCAACTCCCCCCTCATTACTCTGTAAGGGGCAGACACCTTCAGGTTTATACTTTTTACCATTTATATAATTAAAGAACATTTTAGGGTTAGTTTTACTCTCTTTGGCGATTAACCCCTTCGCGCCCAGCGCCGTACATGTACGGCGCTGGGGCGATGCGTTTCTAACAGCAGAGACTTGCCGCTACTTACCGCCATCGGCGGCGTCTTCCTGGTTGATTAGATGCCGTGATCACACGTGATCACGGCATCTAGTTGCGTTTCAACCCGGAAGCATTCGCTTCCGGGTGGTGTACAGACACCCCGTGTGGCCAATCGGGGTGTCTGTACACCATATGAAAACTGTAATCCTCGCTGGTGAGGATTACAGTTTTCAAAGTGCAATTCTTATTCTGGCCACTAAATGGCAAGCCAGGATAAGAAATGAGCAACTCATGGATTTCTGAGTCTATAAAATCCATAATTGCTCATAAGGAAAAAAAAAAAAAGCCACAATATATAAGCCCATATTTGAGCTTTCTAATAGTAAAAAAAAAATTAAAAAAAATGTTAAAAAATATATAAAAAATAAAAAAGATGTAAAAGTTCAAATCACCCCCCTTTCCGTATAAGTAAAAAATAAATACCTAAATAACAATAAATATAGACATCATGGGTATCACCGTGACCGAAAACGCCCGTACTTTTAAAATATAAAAAAAAATTCCAATACGGCGAATTGTGTGGCGGAAAAAAGCGTCCAAATGGCGATTTGCCGTTTTTTGTCGCTTTTTTTTCTAAAAAAAATTAAATTAAAAGTGATCAAAAAGTCATACACACCCCAGAATGGTATCAATAAAAACTTCAGATCGTCCCACAAAAAATGAGCCCCCATACAGCTCTGTACACATAAATACCAAAAAGTTATAGGGGTCAAGATTTGACAAGGAAAAAAAAAAAAAAGGGCAACTTTCTAATTATTTTATCACTATGAAAACGCAGGAAAAACTATACATATTAGGTATTGCCGGATTCGTACTGACCAGTAGAATGAAAGTAATGGATCAGTTTTAATGCACATCGAACGCTGTAAATAAGAAACCCGTAGAACTGTAGCGGAATAGCGTTTTCTTTGCAATTTCACCCGGTTTGGAATTTTTTTCCTGCTTCCCACTACACCGTATGCAATATTAATTGGTGGCGTTGGAAAGTACAACTTGTCCCGCAAAAAACAAGCCCTCATACAGCTATGTGAACAGAAAAATAAAAGAGTTATGGCTGTTTGAAGGCAGGGAGCGCAAAACGAAAATGCAGAACCGAAAAAAGCTGCGGGGGTGAAGAGGTTAATCTCTCGATCTCTAGTTTGGCTGTTTTTATTTGTCTTTTACATATTCCATTTTTTTCATAGAAACATAGAAGATTGACAGCAGAAAAAGACCACCTGGTCCATCTAGTCTGCCCTTTTCCTTATAGTTTTTCAATGCTTCCTCGCTCCCCTCCTGTTTTAGTGATTTAAATGCTTTCTGTTTGTCATTTATTGCTTTCTTTACAGCTCTATTTATCCACATTGGTTTTTTCTTGTTCCTTAAAGGGAGTCTGTCACCTCCATATGCCCCTATAAAGCACTGACATAGCCCCACAGCACACCTAATCACAAATCTAATGGTACCTGTGGCGCTTTCTTGTGACTTGTAGAAGCTGCAAAAACGTAGTTTAAACCATATGTAAATTAGCCGTTGGAAGTGCCCGGAGGCGGCGTCCACTGCCGTGGAGCCCGGGCTCCTGTGCTTTTTTTCATGCTTTCCCCGCCCCAGCCATTGCCTCTGCCCGCCCTCCTCTTCTCTTGCGTCCTCCGTCTGTTCCAGTCACTCGCTGGGCCGGCGCATGCGCACTGGCTACGGCGATGCCGTGCCCACAATGGGCAATGCAGTGCGCATGCCCCGGCCCGGCGAGAGACTGCACAGGGGCGGGATCTCGCCGGAACAGACGGAGGACACAAGTGAAGAGGAGGGGGCGGGCGGAGGCAATGGCTGGGGCGGAGAAAGCATGAAAAAAAAGCACAGGAGCCCGGGCTCCACGGCAGTGAACGCCGCCTCCGGGCACTTCCAACGGCTAATTTACATATGGTTTAAATTACGTTTTTGCAGCTTCTACAAGTCACAAGAAAGCGCCACAGGTACCATTAGATTTGTGATTAGGTGTGCTGTGGGGTTATGTCAGTGCTTTATAGGGGCATATGGAGGTGACAGACTCCGTTTAACCTTTTATTCCCATAAGGTATGTACCTCTCACAATTAGATATTAGGATGCTTTTAAAAATATCCCATTTTGTGGCTGTATTTTTATTTTTGAGGACTTTGTCCCAGTTAGTTAGGCCTATGGCCTCTCTTAGTTGACTAAATTTTGCTTTTTTGAAGTTTGGTATTTTTGTTCCTCCCTGAAGAAACGCTCTTTTGAATGACAGTTGGAAATTTATTATACAGTGCCTTGCGAAAGTATTCGGCCCCCTGGAACTTCAACCTTTTGCCACATTTCAGGCTTCAAACAAAAAGATATAACATTTTAAATTTTTGGTGAAGAATCAACAAGTGGGTCACAATTTGAAGTGGAACGAAATTTATTGGATCATTTAAATTTTTTTTGTAATAATAAAACTGAAGAGTGGGCGTGCAAAATTATTCGGCCCCCTTGCATTAATACTTTGTTGCGCCACCTTTTGCTGCGATTACAGCTGCAAGTCGCTTGGGGTATGTCTCTATCAGTTTTGCACATCTAGAGACTGAAATTCTTACCCATTCTTCCTTGCAAAACAGATCGAGCTCTTTGAGGTTGGATGGAGAGCGTTTGTGAACAGCAGTTTTCATCTCTTTCCACATATTCTCAATTGGATTCAGGTCTGGACTTTGACTCGGCCATTCTAAGACCTGAATACGTTTATTTTTGAACCATTCCATTGTAGATTTTGCTTTATGTTTGGGATCATTGTCTTGTTGGAAGATAAATCTCTGTCCTAGTCTCAGGTCTTTTGCAGACTCCAACAGGTTTTCATCCAGAATGGTCCTGTATTTGGCTCCATCCATCTTCCCATCAATTTTAACCATCTTCCCTGTCCCTGCTGATGAAAAGCAGGCCCAAACCATGATGCTGCCACCACCATGTTTGACAGTGGGGATGGTGTGTTCAGGGTGATGAGCTGTGTTGCTTTTACGCCAAACATATCGTTTTGCATTGTTTCCAAAAAGTTCGATTTTTGTTTCATCTGACCAGATCACCTTCTTCCACATATTCGGTGTGTCTCCCAGGTGGCTTGTGGCAAACTGTAAACAAGACTTTTTATGGATATCTTTGAAAAATGGCTTTCTTCTTGCCACTCTTCCATAAAGGCCAGATTTGTGAAGTGTTCGAGTGATTGTTGTCCCATGGACAGACTCTCCCACCTCAGCTGTAGATCTCTGCAGTTCATCCAGAGTGATCATGGGCCTCTTGGCTGCTTCTCTGATCAGTCTTCTCCTTGTTTGAGATAAAAGTTTAGAGGGACGGCTGGGTCTTGGTAGATTTGCAGTGGTCTGATACTCCTTCCATTTCAATATCATCGCCTACACAGTGCTCCTTGGGATGTTTAAAGCTTGGGAAATCTTTTGGTATCCAAATCCGGCTTTAAACTTCTCCACAACAGTATCATGGACCTGCCTGGTGTGTTCCTTGGTCTTCATGATGCTCTCTGTGCTTTAAACAGAACCCTGAGACTATCACAGAGCAGGTGCATTTATATGGAGACTTGATTACACACAGGTGGATTCTATTTATCTTCATCAGTCATTTAGGACAACATTGGATCATTCAGAGATCCTCAATGAACTTCTGGAGTGAGTTTTCTGAACTGAAAGTAAATGGGCCGAATAATTTTGCACGCCCCACTTTTCAGTTTTATTATTACAAAAAAAGTTTAAATGATCCAATAAATTTCGTTCCACTTCACAATTGTGACCCACTTATTGTTGATTCTTCACCAAAAATTTAAAATGTTATATCTTTTTGTTTGAAGCCTGAAATGTGGCAAAAGTTTGAAAAGTTCCAGGGAGCCCAATACTTTCGCAAGGCACTGTATTATGGTCACTATTTTCCAGGTGTCCCCCGACCTGCACATCTGTTATTCTGTCAGGTCTATTGGTTAATACTAAGTCTAGTATGGCCGTCCCTCTAGTTGGGTCCTGAACCAGTTGGGAAAGGTCTTTGGTTATTTCCAAGAACCTGTTTCCTTTATGAGATATACAGGTTTCAGTTCCCCAGTCTATATCTGGGTAGTTGAAATCCCCCATAATAACAACCTCATTATGATTTGCCGCCTCGTCTATTTCGTTTAGAAGTAGATTTTCTGTGGACTCTGGTATATTGGGTGGTTTATAATAAACTCCTATTAGTATTTTATTGTTTTTGGCTCCATTTATTTCTACCCACAGTGACGCCACATGTTCATGTCCCTCACCTATATCTTCCCGCAGTGTGGGCTTTAGACAGGCCTTTACATAAAGGCAGACCCCTCCCCCTCTCCGGTTTTGGCGATCCTTTCTAAACAGACTGTAACCCTGTACGTTAACTGCCTAGTCATAGGTATCATCCAGCCATGTCTCAGTTATTCCCACTATGTCATAGTCCTCCTCGCACATCACTAATTCCAGTTCACCAGGTTTATTAGTCAGGTTTCTGGCATTAGTGTACATACAATTAAGAGGTTGATGTATATTTCTTACCCTACACCTTTCCTTCTGAACTGTTCTAGTTCCTCCTTCCATTCCTCCCCCAGTTCCATTACCTTGCCCCAGGTCTCTATCTGCAGTATCTTCCCCATCTATAATGTAGTTACCCTCCCCCCCAGTCCCTAGTTTAAACACTCCTCCAGCCTTCTAGCCATCTTCTCCCCCAAAAGAGCTGCCCCTTCCCCATTGAGGTGCAGTGATATAATCCTTATAGAGGTCCAAACGACAGGACCCGTTTATTTATGTTTTTAAATTTTCTGTTCATCCGATCAGAAGAACAGAAAAATAAATGGTGATGTCAATACAGCCAAATAGGGGCATTAGTGGCCCCATAACAGACGGGTGAGAGTGGCAAGAGCCTAAAGAGTCACAATAGTGGTCCTGAAACAGAGTGGGCATGGGAGGCAACAGCAGTGGCAGTAACAGCATAAGATGGTGTCTAATCACAGTAGGAGCAGATGGCAGTAGAGCAGGGGTGTTGCATAAGGCCCCTTTCACACCTGCGTCACGGGGATCCGACAGGCTGTTCCGGTGGGTGAACAGCCCGCCGGATCCGTGCTGCCGCAGGTGCATGTGTGGGGCTGGAACTGCGCTCCGGCCCTCTTCACTGTAATGGGGGCGGGCCGCGGATCCGGCCGTAGCACGGCAACCCCTGCTGAGAGGCGGCCGGAACTACATGTTGTATTTTCGTTCCGGCCACCTCTCAGCAGGGGTTGCCATGCTGCCTCTACTGCCATCTTCTCCTACTGTGATTAGACACCATCTTATGCTGTTACTGGCACTGCTGTTGCCTCCCTTGCCCACTCTATTTCAGCATCTGCGGCAGCATGGATCCGGCGGGCTGTTCACCGACCGGAACAGCCTGCCGGCTGTTCACCCACCGGAGCAGCCTGCCGGAGCCCCACGCCGCAGGTGTGAAAGTAGCCTAAGGCGGATGTCAGCATCAGAATAGTGGCAGCAGCACATGGGCAGAAGTAACAGGCTTAGGGAGCTGCTGATGGAGCTGGTGCTGCCTTTGCCTCCCTCCAGCAGTTTTTCATCCCTCTCAGAAAGTGTGAAAAAAGCCCTAATTTTGGACCATTATTGAAGATCTAACATTGTGGAGACCCAGTGGTCATCCCACTGCCAAATGGTGATAATGCAGCTGTCACTACGCAAGCAACTCAGCATGCATCTGGCCATTTGCGCAAGGGACTCAGAGGGACTCCCTTCCTCCATCTCCACCGCATACTGCCACAGTCTGTCAGAGTCATCTGCTCATACAATTGTTCCAACATGTGGAGTGTGTGCACATATATGAATTATAATTATATTTATGTTGGGCCTATCTTTATCTTCTTCATTCACTATTATGCACTTTATCAATTTTTTTCACTTCTGCACCTTTGCACTTTTTAAGGTAATAGATAGTGGTATCTATGTTCTTAATTGGCTGGTCGAGCGTGTCACTGAGCTACGCTACGTGGCCGCATCACGTGGTGATGTCACTCTGGGCCTTTGAGAGTGGACTGGATCGCTGATGGTTGCGCTCCATTCCCCCCGCCACGACGACGCGGCATGCATCACCCAGAAGGTACGCACCGGTACACGCCACCTATGTTAGTTTTTGGCGCCAGGGATATATAAAGACACCAGGTCAGTACACACTTGACCTTCTGACGAAGCTGTGAGGGTGAAACACGCGTTGAGGCGTTTGTTCTGGTCTCCCAATACCTTCCTCACCCTGATCATGTCCATATGAGAACCCAGAGGTTGTTTTTTTCATTCTGTGTTTGATATTTCTGGCCTCTATCCATTATGTGATGTCCTCTTTCTAGATATAAATTATTTCTGGATATAGGCTGGGGTCTATATTACTCTATATTACTGTTTTATAATTACCCTTTATCTGATCTGTGAGTACTTCTATAGTTATGGACATGTATTACATCTTTTTCGGGGGTAGTGAGACTTGGGGGGCTTGTGATTCCACATAGCACTTTAGTTCATTATTACCTTACTGACAGTATTACCCCGGATTTATTTGCTTTGTATCTTTTGCTTTTATTTGATTGATTTAATAAAGCTATTTATTTTTACATAATATTTTTGTGTGGGCATGACTTTTTGTCCCTGCTTAGGGGTACAAGTTTGTAGGTTATATGGTTATACATACATGCCTTTTTTTTACGTTGGATGCAGCTTTTTGTTTTTTATGCTGAGCATGGAGTTCCCACATATGAGGCGATGTAGGCAGAGGAGGGCATTAGCACAGAAATCCCATAATTACAACATGGAGGTGGCATTGCCATCACCTGACCAAGTTGCTGCTGTTCCTGGAACGGAACTACATTTACACAGTGCGCTGTAAAGGACATATATTGTGCTTGTGCAGACATCAACAGGCTCATAGACTGTCCCACCTTCTGCTCAACATACATGTGCAGGGATTGTACAGCATTTGTAGACAAGTAATGATGGATTGGGACTCGCCACCTTGGCTGGGCACAAGCCATCAGTTCTCTGAAATGTTCAGAGTCCACAATATGGAAAGGGAGGGACTGTAGTACCAGGAACTTGGCCAGGTGCATGTGCAGCTTCTGCACCGTTGGATGAGTGCACTCACACTGTTGTCTCTCTGCAATCGCCTCGTTGATCGATTGCTTGCAAAACATGTGACGAGGAGTAGGAGGAGGAGCATCAGGAGCCATAAATGAAGGGAAAGAATGACAGCTTCCTTCTGCTGAGGTTTAGGAGCTGGGACTGCTTGTGGGGCCGCTACATCAGGCTATACCACTACATTAAAGCCACAGTTTTCCCAGGCCACTTTATTGCGACGCTCCATGTGTTGACGCAGGGCCATGGTGCTAAAGTTAGCCCCCTGACCACTCTTCACCTTCTGCGAATATATCCTGTATACTGCCACGCTAACATCTTCCAGCGACTTGATAAAAAATTTCGGCACTGCCGAGTATAGCATTTTACACCCTCAAACCAGTGTTGACTGCCTGCCGCTGCTTTTATGAACCAGTGCATCACTAGTTTCCTGACAGGTATGCTCCTGAGTAGCAGATAGTTTACCCCAGATGCGTTTGGCTCCAGATCTCCCACTCCTTCCACCCTGTTGGCTCATCTGTCTCACGGGCCTGCTGCTACCCTCAACCCTTGATGATGCTGTCTCCAATTCACCTGTCTCCTATGTGCGATCGGCTACATCATCATCCACTACTATCTGGTCGTCATTTATGTCACCCTCACCAACCTCATTGCCACGACCTGACTGTCACCATCGCTAGTTGCCCACCTAAATGAGGACGCAATGCACCTCTCCTCCAAATCTTGGCTGGCCTGAAGCTGCTGACTGTCATCCTTGCTGGATCAGAGTCGGCAGCATAAATTACTTCCTGAGCAGAAGCAGCAGCAAAAGAATGGCAGTTGCTGGACAGGTAAGGGCACAGAGGTTGTTCCCTCACCTGGTATCAGTGGAACCCACTGATTCCTGGCAGTGTGTGTCTGATGCCACTACAGATGATGTTGAAAAGCGAGTCAACCATTTCAGTACTGCTAGATTGTTGGTGAAAACACTACTGCTGGATGACAGTAGTAGTTCAGGCCTGTTGCTTTGGCTCCTGCTGCCGCCAACCGCTCTTCTGCTGCTACTTGTGACAGCTACATTATTGCCACTGCTCAATCCTTTGGAGGGCCCAGGCAACTGTCTGTTGGCCATAGTGTACAGAAACTGAATCAGTAACGTAACTATGCAAACTATCAATGGAGCAACTGGTAAACTAGATAAATGCGCCTATGTATTAGACCACCTGAGTCTGATGTACAGTAAGTCTATGTATAACAGAATAGATTAAATTTAAATGGCGCAGCAGTTGAACTATATAAATGCACCTTTACTAACTTCAGTTTACTAACAGTTTACTAACTAACAGTTTACTAACTGATATACGCCAGTTTTTAAATAACCTTTGCGCTGCTTTCTATGACATTTCCCTGCTTATTCCAGGTCTAAAAAACGAAGTGTGTCGTGGGTGGGGAAGGTGGCGGGCCGCCAGGTCTGTCTCATTTATCATCTAGCAAGGAAGCTGGCATAGATTTAGACAGGTGGTGGATTTGCAGAAGTTAAGTAGAGGCCAACAACTCTACATAACTTCAGCGCATTCACGTGGTGAAGTCGTTCCGGGCCTTGGAGGGCGGACTGGATCGCTGTTGGTTGTGCTCCACTCCCCCTCTGACGCTATTGACGCCACCATGATGATGCGGCACGCATCACCCAGGAGGCATGTGCCATTACATGCCACCTATGTTAGTTTTTGCCGCCATATAATGATATATAATGACACCAGGTCAATACATATTTGACCTCCTGATGAGGCTGTGAGGGCAAAAGGTGTGTCGAGGCATTTGTTCTGGTCTCCCTACCTCTTTCTCCCCCTGATCATGTCCATAGAAGAGTTTAGAGGTGGTTGATATTGTTTTTTTCTATTTTGTGTTTGATCTCTCCAGCCTCTATCCATTATGGGACGTCCCTTCTCTAGATACTAGCTATTTTTGGATATAGGCTGGTATATATTACTCTATATTACTTTATTTATATTTATCCTCTATCTCACCTGTGAGTATTTTTACTGTTATGTACATGTATTATTACATTCTTTTCTGGGGTAATGAGACTTGGGGGGCCTGTGATTCCACATAGCATTTTAGGTCATTGTAACCTTTCTGATAATATTACCCCGATTTATTTCTCTTTGTAATTTTGATTATCTTTATTGGATGTAATAAAATTATATATTTTTATATAAATTTTTGTGTGGGTATAATTTTGTTTTGTAGGTTATACGTCTGTTGACAATGAGTCTGATGCACTGTAATTCTATGTATAACAGAACAGACTAAGTATGAATGGTGCAGGAGGTGAACTAGATAAACGCGTCTCTATATTAGACCACCTGTTTTTCTCATAGTGCCTCCAGTAGTTTAGAAAGCCCCTCATAGTGCCCCCAGTAGTTTAGATAACCCCCTATAGTGACCACAGTAGTTTAGATAGCCCCCTATAGTGCCCCCAGTAGTTTATATAGCCCCCTATAGTGCCCCCAGTAGTTTAAATAGCCCTCTATAGTGCCCCCATTAGTTTAGATAGCCCCCTATAATGCCTCCAGTAGTTTAAATAGCCCCCTATAGTGCCCTCAGTACTTTAGATAGACCCTCATAGTGCCCCCAGTAGTTTAGATAGCCCACTATAGTGCCCCCGGTAGTTCAGATAGCCCACTACAATGCCCCAGTAGTTTAGATAGCCCACTATAGTGCCCCCAGTAGTTTTGATAGCCCACTATAATGCCCACAGTAGTTTAGATAGCCCCCTCTTGTGCCCCTAATAGTTTAGCTAGCTACTGATAATGCTCCCAGTAGTTTAAATAGCCTCTTATAGTGCCCCCTAGTAGTTTAGATAGCCCCTATAGTGCTCACAGTAGTTTAAATAGCCCTCTATAGTACCCCTAGAAGTTTAGATGGCCCCTCATAGTGCCCCATTAGTTTAGTTAGCCCCTAAAAGTGCTCCCAGTAGTTTAGATAGCCCTCTATTGTGCCCTCAGTAGTTTAAATAGCCCCTCATAGTGGCACCAGTAGTTTAGCCCTCTATTGTGCCCCCATGGTCTGTAGCTCAGAGGTGAAAATGAAACAAAAATTAAATAGTCACCTAGGGGGTCATTTATCAAACTGGTGTAAAGTAGAGCTGGCTTAGTTATCCATAGCAAACAATCAGATTCCACCTTTCATTTTGGACAGTTCCTTTGGAAAATGAAAGGAAGAATCTGATTAGTTACTATGGGCAACTAAGCCAGTTCTACATTACACTAGTTTGATAAATGACTTCCCTAATTCCTACTCAATTCTGCCATCCATAATGTAAGCCGCACACTTCTTCCAGCCTGCCAGAAGAGTTGACTCTTTCCTGGTGCAGGCAGTGCACTATGCAATGACATCACTGTGAACATGCAGATGTGATGACGCATACACCAGAATAGAGTAACTCAGGCTGGCTACATTAGGCCTGTGGCCTACATCACAGGAGGCTCCCATGGTAGAAACACTGGCATCTCTGTTGGTCCCAATGTTCATATGTGCCCACGTTTCTAAGATAAATTATTTTTTAATATGTGCACATAAGCCTCTACGAGCAGTTGTTACACCTAGAGGCTCTGCTCTCTCTGCAACTGCTGTAACTTCTGCTCTTTTATTGACAAGGCCAGGTGTGATGACGCTTTCACCGCCTGACTCTGTCAATTAAAGTGGAGATGGCGCGCAAGCAATTGGCCCTCAATGCTGCAGGAAGCGATATGCAGCTGAAGCCAGGGAGCGGAGGAGCTGGGACCCAGCGCCAGGGAGCACGTAAGTATGCTCCCCTTTGCAGAACTGCCTGGAGGGGTTGCCACACCATGTATGACTTCCAAAAAACTCTTCTTAAAGTGGGATTGTCTACTGTATATAAAGGAATATTGAAAAGTTATTTGACAAGATCCTCATCATTCAGCGAGTTACATATATGTTTCACATCTGCATGGCTGTTTTAATATTATACAGACATACAGTAAACTTACTTCTACTCCAGGAGCACATGGTATCTAATAAAAAAAAATAGTTTACTATTTTATTGTCATTAAGTATCACAGACACATGTGATTTGCAGTGTTACAATGGACACACATAAATCAGCCTAATCTACAAAACCTTGTATAGTCTCAATACTGTCCATTCAGCTATGACATCATCAGTATTAGGCATCTGTTATTGTTTAATTTGGCAATGAAACTGCAAAGCCTGGGCCTCTAGCAATGACAATTATGGCAGCATATTCTCAAACTGAGTCCTAGTAACAAAACAATAGAAGTAACATATAAAGAAACTCTTACCCTTTTTTCATAAATGAATAGTGCAGGCAAATATATGTAACTTTGTAATATATGTTATCAGAGAAAGATACATCCTTCTCCTCTTATTAGACTACTCTCCTGCTTCCCCCTCCTCTTCACTAAAGGTCCCTGTACATGGGCCAATTACTGGGAGCAAAATAATTGTAGAAATGCTTGTGATAATTAGCCACATTTAAAGATGTTGTACCAGTCACTGATAAATGAGCAAATGCATGTTTATTGGGTAAAAGCATTGTTGATGCAGCAGCCAAAATTATTGTTTCTGGGAAGTAGATCATTCTGTGTAAATTAGGATCTACTACCCTAGTAACATAGTAACATAGTTTGTAAGGCCGAAAAAAGACATCTGTCCATCCAGTTCAGCCTGTTTTCCTACAAGTTGATCCAGAGGAAGGCAAAAAAACCCTGTGAGGTAGAAGCCAATTTTCCTCACTTTAGGGGGAAAAATTCCTTCCCGACTCCAATCAGGCAATCAGAATAACTCCCTGGATCAACGACCCCTCTCTAGTAACTATAACCTGTAATATTATTACCCTCCAGAAATACATCCAGGCCCTTCTTGAACTCTCTTAGTGAACTTACCATCACCACCTCCTCAGGCAGAGAGTTCCATAGTCTCACTGCTCTTACAGTAAAGAATCCTCTTCTATGTTTATGTACAAACCTTCTTTCCTCCAGACGCAGAGGATGTCCCCTCGTCACAGTCCTCGGGATAAATAGATGGGAGAGATCTCTGTACTGACCCCTGATATATTTATACATAGTTATTAGATCTCCCCTCAGTCGTCTTTTTTCTAAAGTGAATAAACCTAATTTTGATAATCTTTCTGGGTACTGTAGTCCACCCATTCCAGTTATTACTTTAGTTGCCCTCCTCTGAACCCTCTCCAGCTCTGCTATGTCTGCCTTGTTCACAGGAGCCCAGAACTGTACACAGTACTCCATGTGTGGTCTGACTAGTGATTTGTAAAGTGGCAGGACTATAGTCTGATCATGGGCATCTATGCCCCTTTTGATGCAACCCATTATCTTATTGGCCTTGGCAGCAGCTGTCTGGCACTGGCTTCTACAGCTTAGTTTGCTGTTCACTAAAATTCCTAGGTCCAGCTCCATGTCAGAGTTACCCAGTGCTTTACCATTTACTATGTACTGGTGACTTATTCCTTCCCATATGCATAACCTTACATTTGTCAGTGTTAAACCTCATCTGCCACTTTTCTGACCAAGCCTCCAGTCTATCCAGATCCTGCTGTAGCAGTGCACTGTCCTCCTCTGTGTTAATTACTTTACACAGTTTAGTGTCATCTGCAAAAATTGATATTTTACTATGCAAACCTTCTTCAATATCATTAATAAATATATTGAAGAGAATAGGACCCAATACAGACCCCTGTGGTACCCCACTAGTGACAGTGACCCAATCTGAGTATCTACCGTTAATAACCACCCTCTGTTTTCTATCACTGAGCCAGTTACTTACCCACATACAGACATTTTCTCCCAGGCCAAGCATTCTCATTTTGTATACTAACCTTTTATATGGTACTGTGTCAAACGCTTTGGAGAAGTCCAAATATACGACATCCATTGAGTCGCTGCGGTCAAGTCTAGAACTTACCTCCTCATAGAAACTGATTAAATTGGTTTGACATGACCGATCCCTCATGAAGCCATGCTGATACGGAGTTATTTGCTTATTTTCATTGAGGTACTCCAAGATAGCATCTCTCAGAAAACCTTCAAACAGTTTACCCACAACAGAAGTTAAACTTACCGGCCTATAGTTTCCGGGCTCTGTTTTTGGACCCTTTTTGAATATTGGCACCACATTTGCTATGCGCCAATCCTGTGGAACACTCCCCATCAATATAGAGTCCTTAAATATCAGAAATAAGGGTCTGGCGATGACATTACTTAATTCTCTTAGGATACGGGGGTGTATGCCATCCGGTCCTGGTGATTTGTCTATTTTAATATTTTTAAGACGTTGCTGTACCTCTTCCTGGGTCAGAGAGGACACTTTTAAAGGGGAATTTACTTTTATACTCTGCATTTCATCTGACAGTTTATTTTCCTCAGTGAATACAGTGGAGAAAAAGATATTTAGCAGCTTTGCTTTCTCCTCATCGCTCTCTGCAACTCCCCCCTCATTACTTTATAAGGGGCCGACACCTTCAGGTTTATACTTTTTAGTATTTATATAATTAAAGAACATTTTAGGGTTAGTTTTACTCTCTTTGGCGATTAATCTCTCTAGTTTGGCTGCTTTTATTTGTCTTTTACATATTCTATTTTTCCCTTATAGTTATTCAATGCTTCCTCGCTCTCCTCCTGTCTTAGTGATTTAAATGCTTTCTGTTTGTCATTTATTGCTTTCTTTACAGCTCTATTTATCCACATTGTTTTTTTTGTTCCTTAACCTTTTATTCCCATAAGGTATGTACCTCTCACAATTAGATATTAGGATGCTTTTAAAAATATCCCATTTTGTGGCTGTATTCTTATTTTTGAGGACTTTGTCCCAGTTAGTTAGGCCTATGGCCTCTCTTAGTTAGTTAAATTTAGCTTTTTTGAAGTTTGGTATTTTTGTTCCTCCCTGAAGAAACGCTCTTTTGAATGACAGTTGGAAGTTTATTATATTATGGTCACTATTTCCCAGGTGTCCCCCGACCTGCACATCTGTTATTCTGTCAGGTCTATTGGTTAATACTAAGTCCAGTATGGCCGTCCCTCTAGTTGGGTCCTGAACCAGTTGGGAAAGGTAATTGTCTTTGGTTATTTCCAAGAACCTGTTTCCTTTATGAGATATACAGGTTTCAGTTTCCCAGTCTATATCTGGGTAGTTGAAGTCCCCCATAATAACAACCTCATTATGATTTGCCGCCTCGTCTATTTCGTTTAGAAGTAGATTTTCTTTGGTCTCTGATATATTGGGTGGTTTATAATAAACCCCTATTAGTATTTTATTATTGTTTTTGGCTCCATTTATTTCTACCCACAGTGACTCCACATCTTCATGTCCCTCACCTATATCTTCCCGCAGTGAGGGCTTTAGACAGGACTTTACATAAAGGCAGACCCCTCCCCCTCTCCGGTTTTGACGATCCTTTCTAAACAGACTGTAACCCTGTACGTTAACTGCCCAGTCATAGCTATCATCCAGCCATGTTTCAGTTACTCCCACTATGTCATAGTTCTCCTCACACATCACTAATTCCAGTTCACCAGTTTTATTAGTTAGGCTTCTGGCATTAGTGTACATACAATTAAGAGGTTGATGTATACAATTGTTGAAACAATTAAAGGGGTTATGTGCTGTGATAATATTGATGTCCAATTCTGAGTATAGGTCGTCAATACCAGATAGGTTGGGTTTGATTCCCATGGGAAGGGGGTACGCTATGGGGTCATCTACTGGGCACACTATGTGGACATTGGGGGGGAGCACTATGGGGACATCTACTGGGGGCACTATACATTGTGGGAGGAGAGAACTATGGGGCCATCTACTGGGGTCCCTATCAGGACCTTGTGGAGGTGGGAGCACTATGGGTCCATCTACTGGGAGCATTTTGGGGCTATTGTGGGTGTGGGGAGCACTATGGGGCCATCTACTGGGGGCATTATGGGGATATTGTGGGGGGAGATCATTATGGGGCCATCTACTGGGAGCACTATGGATACATTGGGGATGGGGAGAGCACTATACGGGCATCTACTAGGGGCACTATGGTGACATTGTGGGGGAAGAACACTATGGAGGCATCTACTGGGGGCATTATGGGGATATTGTGGGGGGAGATCATTATGGGGCCATCTACTGGGAGCACTATGGA
Organism: Rhinella marina; assembly: GCA_900303285.1. Classification (NCBI taxonomy): domain Eukaryota; kingdom Metazoa; phylum Chordata; class Amphibia; order Anura; family Bufonidae; genus Rhinella; species Rhinella marina. The sequence goes on from ONZH01017529.1 coordinate 36,661, forward strand.
GACATTGGGGATGGGAAGAGCACTATACGGGCATCTACTAGGGGCACTATGTTGTGGGGGAAGAACACTATGGAGGCATCTACTGGGGGCAATATGGGGACATTGTGGAGGGAAAAGCACTATGGGGGTATCTACTGGGGGCACTATGGAGACATTGTGGGGGGATAGCACTATGGGGCATCTACTAGTGGCACTGAATAGGGGCTGGCACACATAAGGGGGGTGCGGGCATATGGGTGGCACTATGGGGATATTGACTCTACTAAGGCCACTAAGAGGGAGCATTTTTTGTACTGGTGCACATTTTAAGGGGACTTTTTTTGCACTGGTGCTCATTATAAGGAGATACATTTTGTGCTTTTGATACTTTTGGCGCACATTGTAAATATACTGGGGAACTATGGGTAACATTACTAGTATGATTACTAGTATAAGAAGAATGGGGACATTATTACTATTGGGAGCACTTTTAACACTAAGTGCACTCTAATAGATAATTATTTATATTTTATGGCACTTTGTGCAAATAATCTGTGTGGTACTAGTATTTTCAGGGGTACTATTTCTGCAGTATAGTATTGGGGAGCACAGCAGGCACAGTATAAGGTGCAAGGATGGGGTGTTGAGAAGGTGGGAGGATGATGGAAAAGTAGGAAACTAAGATGTCTTTTTGACAAACTCTGCAGTGACGAGATATGGCTGAAATAAATTATCATGGCAGTCTGGTCCGAATGGAGATGATGAAAGAGGATATCTACATCAGAGGAGACGTCACTGGATGTAAGAGGTACGTGTCACTTTATTACTTGCTCGGTAAGTCCACATACATTGGCCCTAAATAACAACAAACATTTGTAATGCACTTTTCTCACAAGGAGCAGACGATTCATTTCTTATAATGACCTACGAAGAAGTTATTGAAGCAAAGGAGTTATTTGCCTTCAAATACCAAACTGAGCAGGTGCATTTTGAGTCTTATTTTAAAACAGTCCAGTGATGATGTCTCTCTTATTAATCCAGGTGCATTCCAGAGAGTGGGGGCTGCATGACAGAAGTATTTAGCTCCAAATGTTTTATGGTGGATCCTGGGTATTCTCATGCCTGCTGATCTGAGGGGACAGCCAGGAATGTAGTAGGGCTGCAGTAGTTCTTCCAGATAGCTAGGGCCTAAGTTGTTTGGCTTAGCTTTTTATGGGCAGCCTGTGCAAAGAGCGGAGGGTCGGTGTTATGGGAGCATGCAGGAGCTGATTGGTTAATCTAGCTGCAGCATTTTGAACTAGCTGAAGGTGCAATACTGCTTTGTCTGAGAGGCCTACATAAAGGGTACTATAGTAGTTCAACTGTCAGTTTATAAAGTTGTATACTAGTGTGGATAAAATTTCTGCTGGAATGAGGTGCTTCATTCTTGCTATGTTCCTGCAATATGGATTTAATAATGACTGATATCTATTTCCTGAAAGACAGTTCATCAGTAACCTTGATGATCTGAGCTTTGAATGGTCTATTCCCAGGGATAGACTTGTTGGATATGCAAGTTGCAATTTTGCTATTAGGCGCTGACCTCCAACCTGTAGAACTTCATTTTTGTCTAGGATCAGTTTAGTCAGCTGGCATTCATCTATTCTTGTAGTTTAGCTAAGGAGGAATTTATGGTTAGGGATGGCTCATTGACTCTTGCCTTAAAGGACGGGTACAGTTGTCTATCATCTGCAGTAGTGGTATACCAGACCATGGGAATGTGTCATCAGAAAATGACCTATTGTTTAAAGGGAATCTGTCACCAGTTTTATGGTATTCTAAATAACGGCAAAATAAACTAGTGAAACATCTCCCTTAGCAAAATGCCGAGTCACTTTCTTTAATTGACTAAGCCATTTTGCCAAAATTTTGTATTTGACAGATTCAGTACATAATGATGAGTCCCGAATGTTGATGAGCTCCTGGCTTTCCCTGTCCACCTGCTCATGAATATGGGGACTCCTTGGCATGCGCTGGAGATGTTAGGATTTAAAAGTGAGGGCCGCAGAAAACTGGTGACAGATTCTCTTTCAATATTTCAATCAATGTTTATGTTAAACATAGTTTTAATATATATATATATTTTTTTTTCAGTTTAAAAAAAAAAAAAGAGAGGTTGTCCGCTTCTTATATACTGACCTATCCTCAAGATAGGCAGCAATAATTTTTCCAGGTTCCCTCACCCTTCCATGTGCCATTTATGTGGAGTCTTTGGACACCCTAAGGCACCAGAAAGGTGTGACTGCTACCCCTGCAACGCCCATAGATTCACCTCAAATGATTTTGTAGACTTTTCCCAGTGTCCTGATTTGTCTCATATTACAGTTAAAACTAAGAACTATATAACAATTTCATCTCTCCGAAGACCCTCTCCTCCTTCTCAATCTACTGAGTCTGTCTATAGGAAATTTGATATTACATACTATGTTCTGTCAACAGTAGGACACATATATCAGGAAGTCCTGCCCCTTGGTTATGTCCACCCCTCTCCAGCTGAAGATGGAGCAGTTCAGTAGGCAATTAAAGGGGTATTCCCATCTCACAAATGTAGTTTGTATAGTTAGATATAGCCATACCAATAATATTACTAATAGAATGTATTTATATAAAATGTACCGTTTAGAAGATTTCCCTATTTGTATATGCATTGTCCCACACACATCAGTCAGGCCGTTGCCCCTGGTTACGACCACCGCAGCCATGTAGTAGTGGTGGCCGGCTTGCTCCTTTTCAAACCTGCTCTGAGGTAACTGCTGTATTGTGAACACACATTGCATGAGCATGAGGGGACACATCTTAGGGCACTTTCACATCTGCGTTTTGGACGCTACCAGTCCAAAACACTTATGGTCAGGACTTTATAAATGGATCCTGCTCCATAGAGATGAATTGATCTTGGAACAGTATCCGTTTCTCTGTGTTTTGGAAGCGCAGACAAAAATGCTACAACCCTAAGATGTGTCTGCACATGCTCATGCAATGTGCGTTCACAATACAGCAGTTACCTCAGAGCAGGTTTGAACAGGAGCAAGCCGGCCACCACTACTATATGGCCATGGTGGTCGTAACCAGGGGCAACGGCCTGACTGATGTGTGTGGGACAATGGATATACAAATAGGAAAATCTACTAAACGGTACATTTTATATAAATACATTCTATTAGTAATAATATTGGTTTGGCTATATCTAACTATACAAACTACATTTGTGAGATGGGAATACCCCTTTAACCCTGTGTTCTTTGCAAGATTTCTATAAGACTGTTTGTGTCAGGACCATGCAAAACATGTATGGGAAACTATATTTCTTATTTAGTTTTAGCATTCATTTCTAGGTGTAGTGATCTGTTGTGTAATGGCACCATGCTTTAACTGGCCATAGGATGCTTAGATGTTTAGCATGTTGTAAATCTTTTGTCATGTGTAAAAAAAACAAACATGCATGTAGGCCTACAAGCCACAGCTGAGAAATGCTTTTAAAGTAATGTACACATTTTATTTGTCTGGTCAGAATTATATCATTTGAATAATTTAACATCAGAGCTATTAGATAAACATAGACAAAAAACATTATTGAAAAATTATTACAAGACAGATAGTGGAGATGCTACAAGCTCATACAAACAATTGTATGAGAAAGCATGTGCTCATATTATTGCACATTGATCACACTGAAAGGTTTCTGAGCTGTAGACAAAATGGAATCTCAGTGAACACATAATGATTTTTTAAATTATTGATAAGAAAGATATTTTACCAAAGCCCATGTCACTCATTTGAAAGGACCTTGATGACCCCTCTGCAGTTCTGAAAGGAGACTTGGCTAATCCACTGCTGGAATGTCAGAGCTGACAAAAGGTTTCAACTCCATGCATAGTCTATGTACAGTATCCAGTGTTAAGTGCTGTCTGACCAGTCCATTGCATATAGGCTCAGAATGCTAGAAAAACACTGCCCTCACTGATTTCCCACTACTTCCATTTTAAGCGTGTTGGGTTCCCTTCCAGTCTCTACATTGGACCCTAGGCTAGTGGGGGGTTTTATTATAAAACATTCTGCATCTTTAAAAAAAAAACTGGCATGACAACTCCTTTATAAGGAAACTGTTACCCAATTTTTGGAGAACTACTCATGTATTACTGCAGATAATGGTCCAAAATCAGGGTGACAGGTTCACTTTAATGACCAAATTAGATTCAAATATGCAAAGCAAAAAAGCCACCACTGTCATCTGCTAGCCAGAGTCTCACTAAAGGGATTCTCCACTTTTGTCAGATCAGCAAGGGCCTGCAGATAAGCTGTATGAAGGGAATGCAGTGCTAGTACCAGCGTTGTTATCTTGTCTGTTTTCCTACCTGTCGCTGACATTTGCAGCAGCAAGCAGTTGTTATTACACTCCTCCTTCCCTTTCACATCAAAGGGACAGCTCTTTCCTATCCACTTGAACCCTGCGTTCTCTGCATACAGCTGATTGGTGGGGCGCTGGCTGTCAGGCCCCCATTGATCTGATATTTATTACCTATCTTGAGGACAGGTCATCAATAAGGCAAAAGTGGTGAACCCCTTTAAGGCTACTTTCAAACTAGCGTTTTTGCTGGATCCGGCAGGGATCAGCAAAACTGCTTCTGTTACTGATAATATAACCATCTGCATCTGTTATGAACGAATCCGGTTGTATTATCTTTAACATAGCACAGACGGATCCATCATGAACTCCATTGAAAGTCCGCTTGCTGCGGTTTGCTCTCCAGTATGGGAATGCTTTTTGGAGCATTCCGTTCTGTTCAGTTACGTTCACAATCTATGACAGATCTCAATAAAATAAAATAGAAACACTGAATGTAGCCTAAATTGGAAAGAGAAAAGTAAGATAAGATCTTTGTAGTTACTAATCTCTTGTTGTAATGTATCTATAAAAATGTTGGACCTTAGATTTTGCTTCAGTTTTGAACTAAACACAGTTCAATGAGCTACTTGTTTTGTAACTTCTTTAAGTTAGTAAATGTTTTCACATCTAAATATGTTCAGCAGTCCACCTACCTCTATGAATATTCCCTAGTGTTCCATCTTGGAGCTATTGCCGCTGATCCTGTGAGTCAGTGGTGTACCTGAATTGGCACATTTTGATACCTTCCATCAATTTATTGTCAAAGTTTTCTAATTTTACTGCTCTTTTAGAAACTTTGTGGAAATATAAAGTTTGTCAAGATATCTTTGTTAGTGAGGTTTACATTCTTCTCAATCTGATTATGAATTACATTTGGTTAGGTGGTACATCTACACCACTGAATGCTCTTTCAGTTTTAAATAAGCAATCGGATTACAGCTATCTAAGGCCACTTTCACATTAGCGGCAGCACGGATCCGGTGGGTGAAGGGTGCTGCCGGATCCGTGCTGCCGCAAGAACACGTGAGGAGTCGGAGCAGCGCTCCGGCCCCACACGTGTCACATACACACACACATAGACATACACATAGACATACACACAGACATACTTACATGCTCCCAGCAGCTCCGGAGGAGGAGGACGGCGCGCACATAGGAAGATTCCCCACAGGGCCCTCTGCTGGTAGAATCTTCCTATGTGCCCGCAGTCCTCTCCTCCTGTGATGTGCAGAGCTGCTGGGAGCATGTAAGTATGTCTGTGTATGTGTATGTCTGTGTGTATGTGTCTGTTATGTGTGGTGTGCTGTGGATGGATCCGTCATGAACTCCATTGAAAGTCAATGGAGGACGGATCCGTTTACTGAGGGTGTCACACTAAACGGATCCTTCCCCAATGACTTGCATTCGGGGTCATGACGGATCCGTCTTGGTGCGGATGCCCAGGACGGAGAGCAAACCACAGCATGTTGCAGTTTGCTCTCCGTTCTGGAGACGGAACGGAATGCTTTTAGGAGCATTCCGTTGTCTTCAGTTCAGTTTTGTCCCCATTGACAATGAATGGGGACAAAACGGAAACATTTTTTTCTGGTATTGAGCCCTATGAATGAACTCAATACCGGAAAAAGAAAACACTAGTGTGAAAGTAACCTTACATGTATGGCCAGTTTTACTGCCAGGTTTTCTCACAGATTACAACTGATTGCAGGGGGTCCCAGCAGGAGGAAACAATGAGATAAGATTATTGATAAGGCTACTTTCACACTAGCGTTTCTTTATTCTGGTATTGAGCTCCGTCATAGGGGCTCAATACCGGAAAAAAACGCTTCAGTTTTGTCCCCATTCATTGTCAATGGGGACAAAACTGAACTGAAGACAACGGAATGCTCCTGAAAGCATTCCGTTCCATCTTCAGACCGGAGAACAAACCGCAGCATGCTGCGGTTTGCTCTCTGGTCCAGGCATCCGCACCAAGACGGATCCGGAATGACCCGCAATGCAAGTCAATGGGGACGGATCCGTTTGGTGTGACACACCAGTAATCCGGATCTGTCCTCCATTGACTTGCAATGGGGGGTCATTCCGGATCCGGCTACACAGAAATACATACATACATACAGACATACATACACATACATACTCACATACTCCAGGCCGGGACGCCGGCAGCATGTCTTCACGCGCCTCCTGCGCACAGCTATGGGCGCAGTGGGGAATCGTCATCACTGCGCGCAGGAGGCGCGTGAAGACGTGCTGCCAGCGTCCCGGCCTGGAGTATGTGAGTATGTATGTGTATGTATGTATGTATGTGTTTGTGTGTGTATGTCTGTATGTATTTCTGTCAACATGTGTGGGGCCGGAGCGCTGCTCCGGCTCCACACATGTATCAGCGTTAGCACGGATCCGTTGGCACCCTTTAGGTGCCGGATCCGTGCTAACGCTAGTGTGAAAGAGGCCTAAGGGACCCTTCCAAAGGTCCTTATATGTGGACCAATAATCCTTCCAAATTGTCACCCTAGGTAAACAGTGCAGTGATTAGCCAACTGACAAGGGCTTGTTTTGTCAGATGATTAGATCTTTCAAAGAACATAAAAATGTCCCCTGGTCAGCAGCACATCTCTTCATGTAAACAGGGGATGTGCTCTTGACATAATGGAAGTTTATGGGGGATCAATAATTGTAGAAACAACCATTTATCTCCCATAGACAGGGGTGGACTGGAAAGTTAAAGGGAGTATTTCACCTGTTTTTAACCTATATAACTAACAACAGTGCTCCACAGAAGATTATATACACATCCCCGATATACCTGTGTGCACTCTGTGTCTGTATTACATGTTCAGAAAAAGCACTTTTATTCTGCTGGAAAACAGTTCCCAAGTGCCCAGCTCTGCTGCTGCAAATGCTTAAAGCAAACCAGACTGAAGAGGGGAGGGCTGCTTTAGCTGTTCATATCTTGGGATTGGTAGGAGATAAAACAATGGTTCTGACCTTCTTTGAAAGCTGGCATTCCAAAGTCACAGCCTTATATCCAGTATATCAGAAGATATAGCTGTTAGAAATCGAGTCGGGAGAGAAAGCTGTTTTTAGTTACACTTTCAGCTGGGCACTTGGGAGCTGTTTTCCTGAAAAATAAAAGTGCTTCTTCTGAACATGGAATACAGACACAAAATGCACACAGGTATGTCTGGGATGTGTCTGCAATCTTCTGCGGGGCACTGCTGTTAGTCATTAGGTGAAAAACAGGTGAAAGATTCCCTTTAAAGTTGCCCTGGAAAAAAAACTAAAAGTGGCCCCATTTTGTAGGCAGGACCAAATTAACAGAAGGCGGGGCAACAATGCCATAGTGCAAAACACCATCCTAGCAGAACCAAATAACACAGTGTAGCACAATATACTGCCCCAAACTCTGGCCCTCTCTGGTGGCCATCAATAGCTGCCATTTTCTCTCCTCCTCCTCTTGTTATCTTTGATAAGATGTGGAGCAGGGGGCTTAGAAGGTGCGGGACACAGCTGTTGAATTCAGGTGGGCATGTGAGGTCCCTGGATGGGTACATCAGCACCCGATTCTCAAAGCGTTAATAACTGTTGAGAGCTCATTATATACCTGGCCAGCGGCAGAGAGGGCGGCTTGGGTGGCCCCCTGGGGCATCAGCCCACTGGGAAATTTCCATTTAGGGTCTATGGCCAATCCACCCCTGCCCATACTGCATCTATTGGCCAGTGTGAAAGCAGCCCGGGACGAGCCCAATCAGAGGATGGGAGTAGTAGTAGCTCCTACTGTCACAGTCAATCATGGTGGTTCTGGGACTCCTGCCCGATGATAGCTGGAGTGCCTGTAATGTTAAGTGTATGGGTGGGTGCAAGGTTGGGAATGCAGAATGCAATAGCCAGTGTATGGTGTAGGAGTCAGAAAAGTAGGCCAGTAGTAGAATAACAGTCTCTCTTTACTGTAGTGCAAAATAGGAGTTGTATGGCATCTAATTATAGTAAAACAACTCTACAAAGTGCAATTATCTCCCAGATAGCGATGTATGGATTTAAGGAAGGATAGGAGTTATGGCCCTCTTTCCTCTCAATCTTGTTAAAGTCTCTCAGTAGAATCTATGGCTAGAAGTAGTACTGTTGCAGTAATAGCTGAAATTACCACAGGGTTTTGAGGGTATGTCTGGCCAGGACATGTCCAAGTGTGAAGGATGTCTTAACAGTGTCCCTCACAGCAGTAAAGTCTTAGTAGCTTTTGGTAGCAGGTTACCTTACTGACTAATGGTCAGCCCTGCAGATTCTAAGTTCTCTAGTTATTTCCTTAGTCTTTTTCGCAGATACCCCCTGCACCGGGGTACTGCACAAGCACCTATCAACTTGTTATATGGTTAATAAATGCTCATTATGACCCTGCATTAGGCTGTCTAAAAGTACCCATCCAAGTATGAACTTTCCAAATCACATGACCCCTTTAAGTTTCATGGACATGGATGTGTGCTTCATAATCCCTTAAATATGGCATTCAAAGGAACATGCAGCTATTTTTCTTCACTAATTCCGTATGAATCTGTGAAATAATATGTATATTAACCTCAGGGCCCAGATCCAAAATGGTGTCCTGGAAATATATGAAAAACACAGAAAATATGCATTACTAAAAAACAGCCAAACAAAGGTCATTGTGCTCCGATACAGAAGTAAAATCTTACAAGCCACCTGTTTCCTGCTGCATAGATCTGTGGTGGAAAATACAAGTTACACATATGTGGACTTGGAAATATGCCCAAGCAGGGAGAATCAAACAGGCAGTTAATGTCTTTTATGTTCTAGTCTGATAACAAAGTCCCATGGAATTCCTAAATGATTCTCTATGAGTACCTATAAAATTTAGGCTTCTTGCATTCTATCCAGACAAGGGAATTCACTATGGATTGTACAAAATATTTCAAAGGGAGACAGTCACCAGGAAACCAAGGAATCTGGTAACAAAGGAGGCATATAAATTAAACCCCTTCCTGATCTGCAGTGTACATGTATGGCGATGGCTGGGACTTTAAAGATGGCACCTGCTTGTGAGCAGAGTGAGGGCCATAGCTAATGTCCGCAATTGACAGTAACGCCGATCGCGTTCTTTTAATTTTTAACACGGCATCCGAACAAACATGAACCTGGAATCACACACTTCTGTGTATGCTCATCTGCCCCCTGGCGAGGATCGGGGGGGGGGGGCGTTTGCAGTGTGTGGCACCTTCTGTCCTATGGCAGAGCTCCATAGGAATTCAGAGTATTTCTCAAATACTCTAATGCAGATTCATCGCAGTGTATGAGAGAAGCAATCTAATGATTGCTTGTGGGAACTATAAAAAATAAATGTTTAAAAAATATATATATATATATATATATATATATATATATATATTCAAATCAACTCCCCTTTCCCCAAAATGTAAATAAAAATATGTAAACAATTAAAAAATACACATCATGGGCATCACTGCAGCCAAAAATGCCCGTGCTATTAAAATATAAAAATATTTATCCTATTAGACAAACGCCAAAATGGGACATGGCTGATTTGCCGTTTTTTGGTCGCTTCACCTCCAACTATAAATTAATAAAAAGTGATCAAAAAGTCATACACAACCCAAAATGGTATCAATGAAAAGTACAGATCGCCCTGCAAAAAAAAAAAGAGCCGTCACATAGCTCCGTACATATAACTACAAAAAAGTTAGGGGTGAAAATATGGAGATGAAAAGAAAAAATAATTATTTTTAGGTTTTTTATTTTTTTCAGTATTAAAACGCAATAAAAACTATACACATGTGGTGTCGCCGTAATCACACTGACTCGTAAAATGAAAGTAACAGGTCAGTATTACCATATAAGAAACTCCATAAAAACAAAATCCATAAAACTGTTAGAGTTTTTTTTCCAATTTCACCCCATTAGAATTTTTTTTACAGCTCTCCACTACACCGTATGCAATATTAACTGATGGAATTAGAAAGTTCAACTTGTCCCACAAAAAACAAGCCCTCACACTGCTATCTGAATGGAAAAATAAAATAGTTATGGCCCCGGAAAGGCAGGGAGTTAAAAACAAAAATGCAAAAACTAAAAACCCTCTGGGGCTGAAAGGGTTAATGTAACAATAGTAACCATGCATATTTATCAATGTGCCATTGAATTCCCACAATGCAACAAAACCCTCTGCTGAAAAAAACTGTGCACACAAACACAGCAGATTCCTATATTCTGAGTCAATTCAACTCACAGGATGAAAAGGGAAAGTAATGTCCAATTGAGAACTTGTTATACCAGTACTGTGATCTAGAAAAAAGCCAGACTACTCTTATGCCATATTCTTTGTCATTGTGATAGAAACTCACATCTGAACAAGCAAAGTGTAAATTCCACACCTCAGCTCTATAAGCTAGCAGGAAAAACCAAGGGGTCATTTATCAAATTGGTGTAAACTAGAACTGTCTTAGTTGTGCATAGCAACCCATCAGATTCCACCTTTGATTTTCCAAAGGAGCTGTCAAAAATGAAAGGTGGAATCTGATTTTTAGTAAGTAACATAGTTTATAAGGCCAAAAAAAGACATCTGTCCATCCAGTTCGGCCTGTTATCCTGCAAGTTGATCCAGAGGAAGGCAAAAACCCCTGTGAGGTATAAGCCAATTTTCCCCACTTTAGGGGAAAAAAATTCCTTCCCGACTCCAATCAGGCAATCAGAATAACTCCCTGGATCAACGACCCATCTCTAGTAACTATAACCTGTAATATTATTACACTCCAGAAATATATCCAGGCCCCTTTTGAACTCTTTTAGTGAACTTACCATCACCACCTCCTCGGGCAGAGAGTTCCATAGTCTCACTGCTCTTACCGTAAAGAATTCTCTTCTATGTTTGTGTACAAACCTTCTTTCCTCCAGATGCAGAGGATGTCCCCTCATCACAGTCACAGTCCTGGGGATAAAAAGATGCTGGGTGAGATCTCTGTACTGACCCCTGATATATGTATACATAGTTATTAGATCTCCCCTCAGTCATCTTTTTTCTAACGTGAATAACCCTAATTTTGATAATCTTTCTGGGTACTGTAGTCCACCCATTCCAGTTATTACTTTAGTTGCTCTCCTCTGAACCTTCACCAGCTCTGCTATGTCTGCCTTGTTCACAGGAGCTCAGAATTATCTGACTAGTGATTTGTAAAGTGGCAGGACTATGGTATGTTCTCATCACCAGCTTTTGCTGCAACCCATAACTTTATTGGCCTTGGCAGCAGCTGACTGACACCGAGATTTTTTTTTTACTGATGACCTATCCTCTAGATATCTGATCTGTGGGGGTTACCCAATCAACTGTTTAAGAGGGCAGCGTGGCTCCTGAGAGGTTTGTGGCCTTCTCTCTGCTTTTACTAGGCCAGTTACGCTAGGAGCAGCCACCCCAACAGAGCCAAATACCACAGTCCATCACTAAATACTGCCAGCAGCACAAAATACATCCCCAAAAACTTCCACTGGCTGGTCCCCTGAGCATCGGCCAACAGGGAAATTTCCCTATAAGATCTATGGCCAATCCGTCCCTGCTCACCAATCAGATACTGATGACCTAACCAGAGGATAGTATCCACAAAATCCACAACGGCAGCATCTCCACAAAAACGTATTTATTCTTCAAAAAGTCATCAGAATATGTGCAAAAATCACCAATAAAGTGCAACGTTTCGGTTACAAGGTAACCTTTCTCAAGGTAGTCTCTCCTGTGGAACACTCCCTTTCAGTATAGAGTTTCTGTCACCAGTTTTTAGCATATTAAACAGGATGACATTTCAAATGTGTAAATGTCTCCTGATGCTAAATATGTAATTTACTTATTTGCCAGTGGCCCAGTTTTTGCATAATTTTAACTTTTATAATATTTAAATTAGCCCTCTAGGAGCAGGGGGGGCGGTACCCCTGCTCCTAGAAACGCCGTTTGCCCACCTAGAAAAACTCCTTCTTTGCTGCCGGCCCTGCTCACGATCCAAATCCTGCGCCTGCGCCATGCGTCCTTCATTCGACGTAGTGAGGAAGCCGGGAGCCCGGCAGCCTGCTTCACTCACTGCACCCGCACCGAATGAAGGACGCACAGCGCAGGCGCGGGATTTGGATTGCGGACAGGGCCAGCAGCAGATGGAGCGAGCTGCCTGGCCCTGTCAATCAAGCAAAGAAGGCATTTTTCTAGGTGGGCAAACGGAGCCTCTAGGAGCAGGGGTGCCACCACTTCCTGCTCCTAGAGGGCTAATTTACATATTATAAAAGTTAAAATTACGCAAAAACGGGACCAGTGGCAAATAAGTAAATTACATATTTAGCATCAAGAGACATTTACACATTTGAAATGTCATCTTGTTTGATATGCTAAAAACTGGTGACAGAAACCCTTTAAATCAGAAATAAGTGTCTGGCTATGAAATTACTTAATTCTGTTAGAATCCAGTGGTACATGCCATCTTTACCCAGTCGTTGCACTTCTCCCTGGCTCAGTCAGACTACTTTTAATAAGGAGTTTAGTTTGAGACTCTACATTTCATCTGACAGTTTATTTTTCTCAGTGAATACAGTGGAGAAAAAAAATATTTAATAGATTTGCTTTCTCCTCGTGGATCTCTACAACTCCTCCCTCATCAAGATAGGCCACTGCTAGCTGATCATTAGGTAACATAGTAACATAGTTTATAAGGCCGAAAAAAGACATCTGTTCATCCAGTTCGGCCTGTTATCCTGCAAGTTGATTCAGAGGAAGGCAAAAAACCACTTCAGTTGCTTAGGTGTAGCTCCAACACAAGAAGTCAGCGCTGGAACTACACAGCTCTGTCAACTGAGAGCTCTACTCTCATTAAAGTGAATGGGAAAAGCAATGCAGTAATGAATGCTGTCCACTACACATTTGACAGAACTGTGTAGTTCCAGCAACGACTTCTGGCATCAGAGCTACACCTGAACAACTGATCAGTGGGGTGCAGGGTGTTGGACCCCCACAGAGTTCTGTCTTATCCTGAGGATCGGTCATCAATATTGTACTGGCTGTGGAAAAGATGGGATTGTTAGGAGAGCACAACAAAAATGACAAGACCGTCTTCAAATGCATATTGCAAATATAAAAGACAAAGTTAGTCAGCACATCCTGTAAAATAAATTGAATGTGCATTGCCATGGCTGAAAATACAATGCAACAGTACTCTGCAAACATAGAATATGAACTAATGCTATATTCACTTTCTAAATGAATAAGAGGTACTTAGCAAATATATTTTGATCAAAATCATTTGTGTCCATCCACCATGGCAAGGTGACCTCTTCTGGATGAGAACCTACTGTATGATACCTCCTGAGGATAGGCCATCACATAGAAATTGTAACCAACAGAAGACCAGCTACACTGAGTGTAGATAAAATAGTATTTAATATATAAAACTAAATATATTTCAAAAATATGTATACAAATATATATACAAAAATACAAATAAAAATGTCTTGGTCCCTCTGTACAACCATATGTGGGACCCACACTTTTTGGGTTCCATCTTACTGGTTAGGTAAATATAATATAGATTAAAATCACATAAAAATATTTTATTTTAGTCAATATTATATTTACCTAACCAGTAAGATGAACCGTAAAAGTGTGGGCCCTATGTGCGGTTCTACAAAAGGAATGAGACTGTTCATTTTTATTTGTATTTTTAGGTTTATTACCTGATGGACATTCATTGGGTAATCAGCAGCACCTTTACACAGAAAGATAATGGCTAACCAGCATTCGTACAATGTTCGGCCAATGTAAAGGGCCCTTGAATGCATTGCTTAAATCTTTCCTCCATACAGGCTCCACATGGTAGCCATATCTTTTATGGTACATTCCATGGTGGTCCAGGTCAGTGAAGGTTTACATGCTCCATTCCTAGGTTGCCCCCAGGAATCATGTTCTTGTGGTGCCATTAGGAAATGGGCACAGGGCAACTGCACAGTTTACTGCCACTTAAAACCAGCATTTATTATTTGGTAAATGTTTAAATTAAAAAAAAAACATGAACATTCTGCAAACAAATTGGTATTTGAGAGTATTGTATTTTAATGTGTCTGCTCCTTTGAGAAAGATGTTGCCTGACATTTGTAATAGTGGCTTATTTCCCAGCAGAGCGAAAGATCATGCATTTAGAAATCTAGCATGACTGATCCTCTGACATGTACTGTCAGCTAAAATATGCCATCACTGTAAGATCAGTGTGGGTCTGACCTCTGGGACCGGCAATAATCCAAAGAATGAGGGGGCGACAGTCATAATTTAGAGTTGAAACCTTATGACAGTCTTCCCTGCACATCCAGGCTACCTGCAACACAGGTCTATTCAAGTTAAGGAGGCTGACTCGCTTTTTTTTATTATCTCCATATCGTTGACATTTATATAATACACTACAGCAACTTAACTCACAAAACCTTGCTCCTATTGATTTTACTCCTCTGGTAAAGTATGCTTCCATATCTTATCAGAGAATCTGTAAACTGGCATGTGGCATGACTGTCAGTATTTAAAGATACATGCACTGAAAGATGACAGACCCTCTTGGATTTAGAAACGGGAGAGTAGCTATAGAGGAAAAAGGGGAAGCGGTTACTTTGGGGCTCGAACTCAGAAGGGGCCAATTCGGATGACGACTAAAAGATTTTATTGTTAGAGCCCTTTCAACAGTATTATACAATGACATTATACACAGTGACACTGTAGAAAATGGACAGAGCAGCTGCCGGGCCAAGTCTGCAAGCACGATTTTGACCAGCCACAGGAGTGGGGGTTGCACAGGAGTCCGGAGTTGTGAAGAATTTGCTGATGGAGAGGAGCCCATTCAAAAATTTGCTGTGGGTCCGGTCATTTCTAGTTATGCCACTGTGGAGTAACATCACTTTCAAGTTAACATCTCAAGTATGTGGTAAAGGTCCTCCTGTCCAAGAATGTTCAGAAATGTTTGCAATAATTATATAGAATTAACTAATATTTTTTTTCTAATATACGTATAAATTTTCATTCTTAATGCGTACCTGAGTTTAAAAAAAAAAAGCTGACTTTGCTTCTTTGTACAATCATAACAGTGAAGGAATAGTTATGTTTGGGCTTCTCTAATGTTTTTTTCAGCCCCTATCCCTGTTTCAGCTGCACAACTAGATGCATTTCACTCAGAAGCAGGTAGCATCTCCCTTTTGCCAGCTCTGTATTTTGTGACATGCTTTCCCTTACTTCCCACACAGGGTGGTCATAACCATGGAAATGAGCAGTGTATAATGTGATGGAGAAATTAACCAAGCCAGCAAATGAGGCAATATGGATAATCACAGTACATTACAAAGTGCCGTGTATTAACATTTGATAAATGTCATTTTCTGTAGTGGGACAGCCCCTTTAAACAAAATAAAACTGTGTGAAAGTACAGTGACTAACAGTGGTGTATAATATCAGCACTTACTATGTGTCACGCTCTGGTGTGGAGGGAATAGCCACACCGAGTGTACGAGGGAAGGGAACAGACCAAAACCAGGGAAACGGTCACCTCCTGCAGGGAACCCTGAAACTAGGCCCTGACTGACTACCAGTATGAACAAGCCTGGGTTGTAGGAGAGTTCATACACAGGAACCTAATAATAAATTCACCATAGAAAACCCTGCAGCTAGTGACACAAGAAAGAGTAAACCCGTTCCTCCAAGAGTAAGGACGAACAGGAGACTCCAAAAGGAAGACCACAAAAGGGAAAAAGTCACTTATCTTTAAGCAGATATCGCAGCAACCGGATCTCAGCCGAGATCCACACCACACACTACTAAGTAGGCAGAAAGTATAAACCGCAAGGGATACTGGGAGAGGAAGGGGTAAATAGGAGAAAGATAATTACCACAGCGGCAACAGCTGAGGGGAAGGGGTGTGGTAAACAGCAACCAAACCAAGGGAAAAGCATGTCAAATTATGTCACTTTAGAAAGCCGCGCAGAACGTCTGATACCAGACGCAAGCCCACTTGTGACACTATGATATCCTTGTCGTCACTCATTCAGTTTTGTTCCATAGTGCAATCTGAACCTTGAAAACCCTGAACAAAATGTCATATTCCGGAACCAAACTCAACTTTAATAAAAGAAACTCTTGTATGATAGTTTTAGTAATGGCACTTATACGATTTGTGTGTAAAGGTCCTATTACACCTGCAGATGTAGCAGGTGATTGATGGGAAGGAAGCGTTCCTTCACGGCTATTGCCTGCTTTTTAGCGGAGGAGACTGCTGCTATTACATGCAGTGATCTCCACCTCAGTATGGGGACTAGAGATGAGCGAATCATTCAAAATTTGGTTCGCCGAATATTCGCCGAATATTCGTCAAATCTACGTAAAAAAACACACATTGTTTTGCGAACATTCCTGCCCAAATTACGTATGTACAGTCAGCGTAGTTAAAAGTACGCAATACATAATCATTAGCGTACAAAAATGCGCACGAATCCTTAGCGTACTATTGACGTGCGAATGCGTCATACGCACGAGGCTAGGCTGAGGCGTACAGTCTTTAGAGGCAGTCCATATGAACTAGAAAAATAAGGTGCTCACTGCTGCTAGCTATCAATAAGTGAATACAAACACCATACAATAAGTGCATAATAGGACACATTGCAGTACCAGAAAAAGAATACACACAATGGGCTAAAGTGCTGAACCATTAAAAACAGTGTAGCTAAAATACAGCAGACATAAGTATGCAAACATTTTAGTGCAACCAATTTCACATTTGCAAGCATAAAAGGCTCAGATATATGTTTGAGTCTCTCCTTATGGCTCCTAGTTGGCAATGATAAAACACTGTCTGTCTGGAACACATATTCCAAAATTCAATTGAAATCCACGAGAGGTAAAATTGTAATTCAAACAGGTAACGTGTAATCCACATAGATAATAGAGAATAGCAGCAAAAAGAGAACCCTTTTTGCAAAGGGTCCTCCCAAATAACCCGAGAAGGGGGTAAAAAGGAAAATAGGCGCAACTAGGACTTTTCTGCAGAATGGGGGGAGTCTTGACAGCCATGTCCACTCCAGCTGGGTGAGAGTCAAACAGGGGCAATACATTACATTAAAAAGCAGCACATAGAGAACCCCTTTTGCAAAGGGGGCTCCCAAATAACCTGAGAAGGGGGGAAAAAGGAAAATAGGTGCACTTCGGCGCAACAGGGAATTTTCTGCAGAATGGGGGGAGTCCAGACAGCCATACCCATCTGGGTGAGAGTCAAACGGGGGCAACACAAACTAAACAAAAACAACTGCCAACTAGCATCTCACCCACCAGGTGCAGTCCATGGTGTGGCTCTCATAGGTCCTCCTGCAGTGTCCTTGACACTGCCAGTAGTTGGGTTCCTCATATGAGGGACCTGAATTCCTCCCCACTCAAGCTGCTGCTGAAGCTCATCAGAGGACGCTCCTGCCTCTTGAAGGCCATTCTCGCTGCGGTGGTGGAACTCCAGTGCCCTCTTCTTCCTGAAGTTGGACTTGACCGGGTCCTGGTGGTGGTGACGCTGGCGAGCGCTGCAGCCATTTTCGCTTTTCTGGATGCTCCTACCGGGACAGCAGGGGTAAGGACTTCTGGCTGCAGAGGTTCCGGAAAGGTTGCATCCAGGGAAGAAGACCCAGCTTCCCCGGCTGCTGCTGGCTTCATCTTCCACGGGAGCTGGTATTGGTGGATGACCGTGGATTGGAAAGTGAACGATAACGTGGTCAGATGACCCAGCTGTAAGGACTGTGGTGTTGGTGCTAGCAGTCCAGGAATCAGAGGCACCGGCTGAGGCTGTGGCTTTTCCCTGAACCGGAGGACGCCATCTGGGAACTCCTGTAGGCAGCGCAAGCGTCCTGGACCTGGTGGTTCATCCGGTCACACTTCTGGTTCCGTTGTAGGCACCAGGGGCTTTTAAAGGAGGGTAACCCCGGTCACAAATGGGCCTTTCAGGGACGCCATGGGGGTGTACTCCACCTGATCACCCACGTACAGGCTATGACGATGTTGTGGCAGGTACGGCCGTTTCACCGAACTGCAGCCCACAAAATATTCCTTTCCATCCTGCAGAAAGCCAGACCCTCTCCCAACGGAAAACCAAAGCACAGTTCCCTTTCGCCGTTGCAATGAAGTATCTCCCGGCCTAGGGTGGTCAAGTACCTGGATGACCCAATCCTCCACTGCGGTTTTATAGTCCCAGAGGGTCTGTGCATGGGCCGTCACAGATGGTGGAACAATTGGGTTCTGGTGTATGGAAGGGGTGGATCTCCTCCTGGGCGGCGAAGTGGACGCTTCAGCCGCCTCCGCCACACGAGCCAAAGCAGACGCTCCAGCCGCACCAGCCACAGCAGATGCTCCAGCCGCACGAGCTACAGCAGAAGTTCCAGCCGCATGAGCCACAGCAGACGTTCCAGCCGCACGAGCCACAGCAGACGCTCCAGCCACCTCACAAGTCGCAGCAACCTCAGCAGGTGGTAAGGAAGACACAGGCACTGAAGCTGGGTTTCTCTGGCAGAGTTGTGACACCCTGATGTCTGGAGAGGGCGGTGGTTCAGGGAACTCACCCCCAAAATACGCTGGCAGGGGGCCGATGGTTGCCATGGCAACTTCAACGCCTCACACAGGCATCGGAGCTGCCATGTACGGAAGCCTAGGGGATCCAGCCTGAGGGCTGGGTCTCCTAGGCAACCTGTCATTGTCTCACACAGTGAAACGCTGACAGTTCAATTCAGTACAATACAAAATGTATTGTACTGAATTGAAACAGGGATCAAACTCTGAAAATGTGAAGTCCCATAGCGGGACAAATGTAAAAAGTAAATAAAAGTGAAGAAAAATAAATAAAGTTTCAAGTAAAAAAAAGAAAAAACGCCCCCTCACCATAAAATAAAGTTTTTTTAAAAAGTAAAAAACACACATATTGGGTATCGCCGCGTCCGTCACAAAGTGATCTATAAAAATATCACATGATCTACCACCTCAGGTGAGTGCCGTAAAAAAAAAATTTAAAAAACTGAGCAAAAATGCAATTTTTTGGTCACCTTACATCACAAAAAGTGTAATTACAAGCGATCAAAAAGACGTATGTACCCCAAAATAGTGCCAATCAAACCATCATCTCCTCCCGCAAAAAATGACACTCTACCTAAGACAATCGCCCAAAAGATTAAAAAAATATGGCTTTCAGAAAAAGGAGACACTAAAACATGATTTTTTTTTCTTCAAAAATGCTTTTATTGTGTAATACATGCTAGGTATCACCACGTCCGTAATAACCTGCTCTATAAAAATATCATATGAATTATTGCTTCAGGTGAACGCCGTAAAAAAAAAAAAAACTGTGCCAAAAATGCAATTTTATTTATCACCTTCATCACAAAAAGTGTAATTCCAAGCGATCAAAAAGTCATACACACCCCAAAATGGTACCAATCAAACCGTCATCTCTTTCTGCAAAAAATGATACCCTACCTAAGACAATCGGCCAAAAGATTAAAAAAAATGGCTTTCAAAAAAATGGAGACACTAAAACATGATTTATTTTTCTTTAAAAAAGCTTTTATTCTGTAAAACTGAAATAAATGTAAAAAAGTAGACATATTAGGTATCTCCACGTCCGTAACGACTTCCTCTATAATAATATTATATGACTTACCCTCTAAGGTAAACACCATAAAAAAATAAAAATAAAAACTGTGCAAAAAATGCCATTTTTTTGTCACCTTTCATCACAAAAACTGTTATAACAAGCAATCAAAAAGTCATACACACCCCAAAATGGTACCAGTCAAACCGTCATCTCTTCCCGCAAATAATGAGCCCCTACATAAGATAATCGCCAAAAAAATAAAAAAAAATATAGCTTTAGGAAAATAGAGATGCTAAAACAGGATTTTTTTAAAAATGCTTTTATTGTGTAAAACTAAAATACATTAAAAAAAAGTAGACATATTAGGTATCGTCGCGTCCGTAAAAACCTGCTCTATAAAAATATCACATGATCTAACCCCTAAGGTGAATTTCATAAAAAAACTAAAATAAAAACTCTGCCTAAACGAACATTTTTTTGGTCACTTTGCCACATAAAGTGTAATATTGAGTGATCAAAAAATCATATGTACCCAAAAATGCTACCTATAAAAACGTCAACTCATTCCGCAAAAAATGAGCCCCTATACAAGACGATCGGCATAAAAATAAAAGAAATGTAGCTTTTAGAAAATGAAGACACAAAAACATAATTTTTGTTTTGAAAAATGCTTTATTATGTAGAACTGAAACAACAACAAAAAAATACACATATTTGATATTGTTGCGTATGTATCAACCTGCTCTATAAAAGCAAAACATGATCTATCCTGTCAGGAGAACTCTGTAAAAAACAAAAAATAAAAACTGTGCCACAACAGCCATTTTTTTGTTACCTTGCCTCACAAAAAGCGTAATACTGAGCAATCAAAAATCATATGTACGCCAAAATGGTACCAATAAAACTGTCACCTCATCTTGTAGTTTCCAAAATGGGGTCACTTTTTGGGAGTTTGTACTTTAGGGGTGCATCAGGGGGTGTTCAATGTGACATGGCAACTTAAAATTATCCCAGCGACATCTGCCCTCCAAAATCCATATGGCGTTCCTTTCCCTCTGCGCCCTGCCATGTTCCCCTACAGCAGTTTACCACCACATGTGGGGTGTTTCAGTAAACTGCAGAATCAGAGTAATAAATATTGGGTTTATTTGGCTGTTAACCCTTGCTGTGTTACAGGGACAATAAATTAAAATGGAAAATGTGCAAAAAAAGTGAATTTTTGAAATTTCACCTCCATATTCCTTTCATTCTTGTGGAACACCTAAAGGGTTAACAAAGTTTGTAAAATCAGTTTTGATTAACTTGATGGGTTTAGTTTCTAAAATTGGGCCATTTATGGGTGGTTTCTATTATGTAAGCGCCACAAAGTTACTTGATAACTGAACTGGTCCCTGAAAAGTGGGTTTTGGAAATTTTCTTAAAACATTTTAAGAATTGCTTCTAAAATTCTAAACCTTCTAACTTCCAGAAAAATAAAATTATGTTTACAAAATGATGCCAACATGAAGTAGACATCTGGGAAATGTACAGTAACAACTATTTTATGAGGTATCACAATCTGCTTTAAAAGCAGAGACATTCAAATTTCAAAAATTATGAATTTTTCCAAATTTTCTGTAAATTTTGGAATTTGTTATAAAGAAAGGTGAAACATATTGACTCAAATTTACCACTAACACGAAGTACAATATGTCACGAGAAAACAATCTCAGAATCGCTTAGATAAGTAAAAGCGTTCCAGAGTTATTACCACATAAAGTGAAACATGTCAGATTTGAAAAATGTAGCTTGGTCCTTAAGGTGAAAACTGGCTGTGTCTTGAAGGGGTTAAAGGGGTTCTCCAGGAATTAAGAAAATTAAAATACTTAAATATTACTTCAATATAACTATATTCCCAAATACCTTTCATTAGTTAAAATGGCTCGTTTTGTCTTGGAAGCAATCATTAGGAGAAATAAAGCGGCTGCTGCCCTATTAGTACGCACAGAACCTGTCCTAATCACACAGCAGGACGAGATACTTCACAACACTGAGCTCAAGAGCGGCTTCATCCTCCTCTCTGCTCTGCATGTCAGGGATTATGATAATGAATACAGATGATAAAATCTTCAGCTGAGTCTCTGTAGGAATGGAGTTCATGAGGAGACATGAAGTACAGAGAGGACAGACAGGACAGAATGGGGTAATGTAGGGCTATGGAGACTTCATACAAGTGCTGCTGCTCATCAGCCGTATCCTTTCCTCCTCTCTGTACTTCATGGCTCTTCATGAACTCCATTCCCCATGGATTCAGCTGAAGATCATATTAAACTGTATTCAGGATCATAATTCCCAACAAGTAGAACAGAGAGGAGGATGAGGCAGCTCTTTACCTTAGTATTGTGAAGTAACTTGACCTTCTCTGTGAGATTAGGACAGCAGCCATTTTATTTCTCCTAATGATTGCTCCCTAGACAAAATGAGCCATTATAACTAATGAAAGGTATTTGGGAATATATTTATAATAAAGTAATATTTAAGTAATTCCATTTTCTTAATTCCCGGAGATCCTTTCTCCAACTGTTATTAGTGCCTGGGTTTAATTCCATCAGAATACCATTTTTTTAGGTCATATGGATGTCTTAGAAGGGTGGGAAGTATCCCACACGGTACCCATTATTGAGAGATGCAGAGAGCTCATGGTCTGGTTACTCAGCATTAGGGATGAGCGAATCGACTTTGGATGAAACATCCGAAGTCGATTCACATAAAACTTCGTTCTAATACGAAGTCGGGAAATTATTTTTTACAGTAGAAATGAATTTATGAAGTTATTACGCAAAGTCTCACGAGACTTCACTAAATAATAACTTTGGCTCATCTGAGCCAATACATTCTAATACTGTATGGAGCTCCGGCTCTGTACAGTATTAGAAAAAAGTTTTATGCAAATTGACTTTGGATGTTTCGCCCGAAGTCGATTTGCTCATCCCTACTAAGCATATACATGGTCATCTATTGATTTCAATAGGCTTTTTGTAACACTAGTTTTCCCATGGGAAATGTGAAAGTGCTAGTTGCGTTTGGAAGCAATGATAGTTGGTACCAGCTGCTAGACTGTGATTGTGACTTGTTTGCATCATTTTTAAAAAAAAAAACTTGCACTAATAAATCTGAAGTGAAACTAATAAACGTGGCTAACCAGGCCTGCTTTGCCATCCACTTAAAAGGTGGTGAGAGCACCATACAGAGCAAAATATATGAATTTTATTATGCATATGAATGTCATGCACCATAATCTGCGTCTTTTGCTACCACAATTCTAGTGTAGAGGGAACGATGAGTTCCCTTATAATGTTTATACAACGTATCTGGGTACTTTTTCAGTGAGCCCCCAGATTACAGGTTCCCACCATGTTACAGAAGGGAATTCTACTACGGGGGTCCCTGTGTACTTGATGTTCTTTCCGAACAACGCTGTTCGACGTTAGGAGATGCGCACTGATTTAAATGGTTATACAGCTGCAAGAAAATGTAAGTGAACCCCTTGAAGTCACCTGGATTTCTCCACTGAAGTCTGCAGCCTTATGTGCAGCTACAGGAACCGTTTGCTGCTAAACAGAGTCTACTGGTTATTAAATTCAGTATTCACTTACTTTTTCTTGCAAAAAATGTAAATAATAAAATGCCATCCCTGCTTCAATCACCAGTGAATAGATCAAATACATGACATCATGACAAAGATAATCAAGACTGATAAGGCAAGTCAATAGCCTGACTCCTTCACTCATTATATAGAAGATCAATCAAATAATGTGTGAACCTCAGTTGTAGAAAGGAGCAGGTCTTATGTGTACTGCAGTAAAGACACCTGGAATAAATCATTAGGTCACTGTGACCCGGGGTTATACTATGCCTTTGAAGTGTCCTGCAGATATTTGGGACGAAGAGGAGGGATTTGTCTGGTGCCAAAGAATTACTGGGGATGCCCTAGCAATAGAAGATCTGGAATGCAATGTGAAATGTTGTAATGAGAAGCCATTTGACAGACGTCTAATAAAGAAGAAATGTTCTGGACAGAGTAAGGCCTGATGCTCTAATTCCAGGCAGTGGTCACATGCTGACGGCTGACTCATACAGTGTGTTACTGAGTAACATGAAAACAGACTCCCCCAGCTGTGTGACAAGAGGTACCATGATGTATCATAGATGACTGGGGATTCCTGAACAAACACATGTACACGCACACCCTCTGTGCAGCTGGTAACCATGGAGGCCGCTCAAAATATGGCAAAATACTTCCTGGCCAAACAGGGACACACAAGTAAGAACACAAAGAAGCCAGAAGATGATACTAACAACCACTGATACCTGTTAACATAGGAACCCATTCACCAGATCAAAGAATTTTCTCAGGTTCATAGTAAATCTCTTTAAACTGCTGCAGAGAGCTCGCCCTGCATAGTAACCCTATGAAGCTCTTTATCTGGTTCAGCATGCAGGAAGCTAAGAATGTCCTCCGTTTCCTCCCTTCCTTGCACACAGACACTGCAACCATTTGCTTGTTTCTCTGCTCATATCCACTTGAGATAAATATATTATGGTCATTCAGCAGATTATGGTGAATGCACAGGGTGACACTGACAAAACGGCATCTGATTATCAGAGGATAGAAATAGTGTATCATCTTTGATGATGATGCAGTTACCTGGACCTGAGGAAGGATCCGGTATGGTTCTGAAATGCGTAGTTAGTTCAATTTACGGCCAATTTGGTTTCAGTTATTTCTATTTAATAAATTGGATTCATAACTATATCCTCAACGTGGGATTCCTTTGACAGCACAGACAAAAGTGGCCTTTTTCCTTCTACCTACTTGTCTTACAATGGAGGCACTTTGGGGAAGATTTATCAAACTGGTGTAAAGTAGAACTGGCTTAGTTGCCCATAGCAACCAATCAGATTCCACCTTTCATTTTCCAAAGGAACTGTCAAAAATGAAAGGTGGAAGCTGATTGGTTGCTATGGGCTACTAAGCCAGTTCTACTTTACACCAGTTTATCCTTATTCCCTCTCATGTAAGGGGACAAACACTATATCATGCCATTAATGCTAAGGGCCCCTTTAATCGGACGTACAAACAACCTTTCCCGATAAGTGTCCAGTGTAAAAGCGATGCCGATCACCCAACTAATGACCAAATAAACCCAAAATCGTTGTTTCTGGACAACAAATGTCTAAACAGGGATTTGCTGCTCAGACACATTGAATCTGTGGGGGGATGAGCAATCGAAATAGCACAGGCCCAGACTGGTTGTCTGTGCTAGTGAGCAAAAATGGCCAGTCTCTCAGGGGGCCATCTGACATGATACTGCATTGGTGATGCAAACTCTAAGGCCCCATTCACACGACCGTATGTATTCCGTGTCCGTATAAAAACGGAACGGAAGACATACAGAATGTTTTCCGTAGTGTTCCGCATTTTTGCGGACCCATTGACTTTTAATGGGGCTACGGACGTGTTTAGCGGCCAAGTATAGGACGTTTCTTTTTTTTTTGCGGGAGAACTTCCGTGATATACGGATGCGGAATGCACACAGTGTGCATTCCGCATTTTTTTCTCTTATGGAAAAATGAATGGGTCCGTATGGTTCCGCATCTTATCCGCAAAAATGCAGTCGTGTGAATAGGGCCTAAGAGTACAGAAACTGCACTGATAATGGTGCAGTTCCAAGGTTTGGAGGGTTGCAGAACCTGGCTGTGGTCATCACAGGCCATTTTCCCCTGAGAGTATGGAGGAAAACTGCAGGAGAAGAATCCCCCTCCAACTCCAGCCTCTCGCTTTCTGTTGTGCCAGTCTACAAGAAGTGAGAAATTTAAGTTGGGACAGTGCTGCGACCATCACATAACTATAAGAATCACAGTTAGATCTGTGACACAAGTTATTTCACTGATTCCAATGTAAATCTACAGTATAGAGAAGAAATCAGCCCAATAGATATGAAAGAAGCACTTAAAATGGCAAACCTCTGACTCACCAAGAGTGACCTTCCAGCACTCAGAAGCGGAAAACCTGCTGTGAAGGAAACCTTTAGGGAACCATGGCTGAAGGACTGCCCTTCCCTTGGGTTTAGATGGATAATGCCACTAATGCTTTTGTACATTTTAAAATATTTACAGTAATACAGATAATATAAATCCACTATAAATAAGACAAGAGCAACATAAAATTTGAGATTATATTTGATAATGAAGAAAACCCTTGCAGGTAAGGGCAAGTAGATAAACATCTTAAATGGGTTTTCCATGAGTACAATATTGATTACCTATCCTCAGGATGGTCCGACACCCCAGCTGATCAGCTGTTTGAAAGGGCTGCAGTTCTCAGTAGACCCTATGAGCAATGAGTATGACATCACTAGCCTAGGAAAAGGCTGCTTTGCTCAATAGATTGTCATGGCCTCTTTAAAAAGCTGAGTTGGACCCCCACCAATCAGATATTGATGACCTATTCTCAGTATAAGTCATCAATACTTTACTCCCAGAAAAACCCCTTACAATAAAGAGTTATACGGTGTTAAAGACTGTAAGGGCAAAACAGGACCCCCTGTTCAAGCGCTTTATGGAGATACCTGATCCAGGCCTGGCACATAAAGTTGAGGCAGCTAATACTGGATAGGAGGGAAACATCTGTCACCTTATTGATTTTTGCTAATTTAGCTGATCTGGTTGGCTAGGCTGATTTGTCAGATCTGATTGGCAATGCATGTTTGGCTGATCTGGATTGCTTTGTGGGTTTGGCAGATCTGGTTGGCCAGGTATGTTTGGATGATCTGGTTGGCTAAGCAGGCTTGGCTGATCTGGTTGGCTTCACAGGTTTGGTTTGGTAATCGTTGGTACCTTTACATATATAGTTATATAGTATGTGTTGGCAGTAGCGTACCTCCAGTGGAGGTAGACCACGCAACTGCTACAGGGCTCTTGGGGGAAGGGGACCTGACCACAGACGAAAGGCTGACTCTCTAATTACACTTAGCAAACTAGCTGTGCATCGAAGAAGATACCAGGTGGAGATGTCATCATGTGATTAGGGCTGAAAGGGTAGTTTCTAAAGTCCATGCACCATAAGGACCTTCTGATGTCACAGAGTCACATAACATTCAAAGCCTCAATTTCAAAGTGACTATTCACATCACCCTAAACACCATCATTAGGGTAAGTGCTCCAATATCTCCGATGCTCCCTTAGAAAATGATGGAGTGACGGCTCTCTTTTTCAACCAGCCACTCCGTCCATTTCATAGGGTCTCCACTGGGTACAGGACTATGGTGGGGTCCTGGTGGTAGGACTATTATAGTAGTATTATCTTTTTTACCGCAGCACATACGATTTTGATATTACCCATCTGCGTCATAGCCACAGGTGTTCATTGGGTAAGGCTCAGGGCACACTTGCGATCATATGTCAAACACTGCTGGCACCAGCCTGATTCAACATCCATTAACAATAATGGGGTTCATTGGGATCTGGTGTGAGTGCAGGCATTTTGATGGATGAAATACCACTGCACACAGAGTTCTGTTGGCCTTTATTTTTAACAGAATCTGCAATGGAGGCTCCAGCGGTACCTCTGCAGCACTGTGCACATAGCCTCAAAGTACATTCACATCAGCATTCAAAATCCAGAAGGCTGTTCTGGCAGAGGAACAGCCTTCTGGAGTTCACTGTGTTGGCATAACTGGATAATGCTGGGAACTGGCGGATCCCCATTGTCTATAATTGCATCCAGTGGATCCGACTGTTTTCTGACATAAACGCCGGGTTTCGGCCAGACAAATACTGCTGCGTGCATTTTTTGTCCGTCCGACAACCGGCATTTATGCTGGGACAGGCTGCCAGATCTCCTAATGCTTCTGTGAACCTAATGTAAAGGGTTCTATGGGTAGCTCATAAGACAGTTCATGGGTGGCCTGACACGACAGCAGGCACAGTTCATGTGGGAAATGATAAGACTGCAGAAGTTCAAGATGGAGGGTGAGAGGAAGTGGCTGGTAAGTTTGTAGCAGTCCATGAGGAGATGGGGGAAGTTTGCCAATAAGAATTTGGACTTGTGCTTGAATGGCTGGGTGGTAGTTGATAAGATTGAATGGTACATTTTTTGTTCTTTGTTGGTGAAAAGGGGTGGGCAGGGAGGAGCCCGGCAGGTAGTGGGAGGGGGCAGGGGCAGGTATGGGGGCCCAATTCAGATTCTTCCTATAGGGCCCAGCAGGGGCGGATTGGCCATAGACCTTACAGGGAAATTTCCCGGTGGGCCGATGCCCAGGGGCCGCCTGAGCCCTCCTCATGGCCGGCCAGTGGAAGTTTTTGGGGATGTATTTTGTGATGGACTGTGGTATTTGGCTTTGTTGGGGGTGGTATAATGTGCCACAATATGGTATTGCTGGCCCTGCCTTCCATCAATTTAGATCCGACTACAAAACGGGGCCACTTTTAGTATTTTTTCCAGGGCCACTTTAAGTTCCCAGTCCGCCCCTGGGGCCCAGTGATTTCTATGTACACACCTGTTTACAGCGCAAGTAGTGCAGCTGCAATGGGTTCCCCTGTAGCATGTCTTTTACAACTCTGCTTAGTAAAGGTAAGGTCTCCTGTGTTAAAAAAAAGAGTCCAGACTATGTGCCGGGGACAGGAACAGAGTCCCGCACAAACTGGCCAAACAAGGCCATGCTTTTGTTAAGAAGGTTAGGGCAATTGAGGCATTCAGATGCACATTCTTGGTTTGCACGGCAGCCAAATATCATAATACTGTAGTACTGACAGCTGAAAACAATAGGTTCCAGTTCAATAATTATCCAAGCATGAAGCTCAGCTATAGTAAAGCCCCTTTACACTTCCCGAACAGCGTAGGAACCCTCGTTAGTGATAATCTGCCTGTGTAACGGTGCCGCCGATGAATGAGTAAAACACTGTATAAACAGAAGCGATATCAGTAGTGATTGTTCCTCTCCATACTGTGGAGGAGATCGCTGTGTGTAAATGCCCCCCTGAAACAGTGTGGCTGGTTGGAAATGCGCGCTGCTGCTCCAATATCTCTGATGCTCCCATAGAAAAAGATGGAGTGACGGCTCGCTTTTTCAACCAGCCACTCCGTCCATTTCATGGGGTCTCCACTGAGTACAGGACTATGGTGGGGTCCTGGTGGTAGGAACCCCACCAACTTGATAGTTACCCATTATCCTGTGGATAGCGGATAATTTATTTCAGCTGGAAAACCCCTTTAAATATATTTCTGGGATGGTTATGTCATTGTTTGCCAGTATCTGTAATGGAATCATATAGCAGTTATGTAACATAATCATATGTAATGTTGTAGACTGGAATTTAATGATGTGAACACTCGTCATATAATGCTATACTGGTTCAACAAAAGCGTATACTCTAATTGCACATATGAGTAAATTTCACACATATTGGCCTTGGAATGTGGAATTATATGCTGTTTGTCTTGTCACGGGTGTTAGGTGACCCTCAACAATTGATTTTTAACTATTTTAAAGGAAATTTGTGAGCTGATCTAGGAGATTGTATGTCTGACATACTGTATGAGTACAGCTACACTGATTTTTCTCATGACTAGTTTTGAGCCAACTGAAGCATCCGAAGTGGAATACAATCCGAAGTTTAGGAAAATTTGATTTGCAATAAATCCGAATTTCCTGGCGCTTTGTGATAATGAATCCATTTTTTCCTACAATTGTGGTAACATGTGTTACAAAGTGAAAGTAAGAAGCCCAGGAACAAGAGGTCACCCATAATGCAGTGCAGCCAGCCAATCAGGAGCTAGCCAGCCCCTGTCATGTCATAGCCCCATAAAAATCTTAATCCCACCCGGTCTCATCCATTTTACAGTGAACAGAGCATAGGGAGAGACATGACAGAATCTTGGATAGGGAGACTTCACAGATAGTGTAGGGACAGTGTAGGGAGATCATAGGGAGAGTTTTTACACACTGTAGGGACAGAATTGGGAGAGCACAGGGACAGTGCAGGCTGTGTAATCAGAAGCTGAAGGGATCCATAGGAGACAGCTCAGTTTGCATCAATCCCTGCACAGAGCTATCTGATTGAACAGTGTCCACCTTGTTTAATAGATAAGCAATTCTATTACTCCTTGCTGTGTAATTTAACTGTTATTGGGGTGCTGCCCTTGTTTTATAGATAAGTAATTCCATTAGGCCTTGCCATGAGGTAAGTTCTAGACTTGACTGCAGCAAATCAATGGATGTCGTACACGGTACCACATAAAAGGTTAGTATATAAAATGAGAATGCTTGGCCTGGGAGAAAATGTCTGTATATGGGTAAGTAACTGGCTCAGTGATAGAAAACAGAGGGTGGTTATTAACGGCACATACTCAGATTGGGTTACTGTCACTAGTGGGGTACCACAGGGGTCAGTATTGGGCCCTATTCTCTTCAATATATTTATCAATGATCTTGTAGAAGGCTTGCTCAGTAAAATATCAATTTTTGCAGATGACACTAAACTGTGTAAAGTAATTAACACAAAAGAGGACAGTACACTGCTATAGATGGATCTGGATAGACTGGAGGCTTGGGCAGAGAAGTGGCACATGAGGTTTAACACTGACAAATGAAAGGTTATGCATATGGGAAGGAATAATGCAAGTCACCAGTACATACTAAATGGTAAAACATTGGGTAACTCTGACATGGAAAAGGACTTAGTACTTAGTAAACAGCAAACTAAGCTGCAGAAACCAGTGTCAGACAGCTGCTGCCAAGATCAATAAGATAATGGGTTGCATCAAAAGGGGCATAGATGCCCATGATGAGAACATAGTCCTGCCACTTTACAAATCACTAGTCAGACCACACATGGGGTACTGTGTACAGTTCTGGACTCCTGTGAACAAGGCAGACATAGCAGAGCTGGAGAGGGTTCAGAGGAGAGCAACTAAAGTAATAACTGGAATAGGTGGACTACAGTACCCAGAAAGATTATCAAAATTAGGGTTATTTACTTTAGAAAAAAGATGACTGAGGGGAGATCTAATAAATATGTATAAATATATCAGGGGTTGGTACAGAGATCTCTCCCATGATCTATTTATCCCCAGGACTGTGACTGTGACGAGGGGACATCCTCTGCGTCTGGAGGAAAGAAGGTTTGCACACAAACATAGAAGAAAATTCTTTACGGTAAGAGCAGTGAGACTATGGAACTCTCTGCCTGAGGAGGTGGTGATGGTGAGTTCACTAAAAGAGTTCAAGAGGGGTCTGGATGTATTTCTGGAGGGTAACAATATTACAAGTTATAGCTACTAGAGATGGGTCTTTGATCCAGGGAGTTATTCTGATTGCCTGATTGGAGTCGGGAAGGAATTTTTTCCCCTAAAGTGGGGAAAATTGGCTTCCACCTCACAGGGGTTTTTTGCCTACTTCTGAATCAGCTTGTAGGATAACAGGCCAAACTGGATGGACAGATGTCTTTTTTCAGCCTTATAAACTATGTTACTATGTTAGGCCTAGATTCTCAAATTGGGACGAATACGCTGTGTAATTTAACTGTTATTGCCTATGAAGAACCATTGGTTTCTGACATACAGTGGATGCAATGAAAGTGAACATAGCTCACACTGTACAATATTGCCATTGCTGTAGACCCCCTGCATTCTCAGTACAATTCTTTCTTTTTCATCCAGACCAGTCTGTACCTTCATTACTGAGATGTATAAGTTAACTAGGTACAGTATCTCTCAGAGCTGCATTCTGGCCTCCTGGTCTACTTTCTCAGATTACGAACCTGGGTGATTAGAGTGGAATGTCCCCTCAATTCTGGATCTTCCTCCTATAACCATTCATGTCATGCCTGTCAATCAGTGAACATAGTGAGTGCCTAGTGCTCACCCATTGTCATGTCCCTTCTGCTTTATATTATGTGCAGAAAGACAGAGAGAAAAAAAAAACATATGATACAGTGATAGACATAGTCCTTGCACCAGAGAACTATAGAGAACTATGCAAAGTATAGTATACTTAGAGTGCAAAGTATACTTAGAGTGAGACCCAGGAAGGATTACTTCTATACATTGCTACTGCCTATACACGACTACTGGGAGAAGCCTACTCTGTAATATACCTCAGAACTGTGCCTATTACTGCTATATGCACTACAGCTCCATTCAATAAAAACAGACTTTATTTATTGCAAAGGGACCTGGTCGTTATCACCATCATTCCTTGTCCCCTATTTGCCCTTGCCTGCCTTGGACCCAGCCACTGGTTCACCATCAAGGGCACCCAAACTATCATCAGACAGGAGCCCCCAAAAGGCCCAGGGTGTGCCCTAAGGGAAGAAAGGGTGCACCCTCCTTTCACTGCACAGCCCAAGAAAGCGATGGAGTGAGGACAGCCACCATGAACCACCAGCTCTCCCATCAGTGTCACAACTACCATTGCCCTCCTCCCTCCTGCGGTACAGGCCACTGCAGTAGAACTAAGTATAATAAAATGGTACCTTTCTTTTTCCATCCATTGCTGCATTCCTAAGAAAAAACTATGATTCAATATGTAAATGGGCTGTTAAGTGCACAGAGGGTGGGTCCAAGAACCTCAATGCACCTTAGCTTCTCCGCTGTTCTCTTCTAGCCCCTAGAGCATTGAATATTCATGGAACTATCTCCTTGTCGTTATGTCATCCTTTTCTTCTGACTGAACTTCCCTGAGTCAGCATCGG
Organism: Rhinella marina; assembly: GCA_900303285.1. Taxonomy (NCBI): domain Eukaryota; kingdom Metazoa; phylum Chordata; class Amphibia; order Anura; family Bufonidae; genus Rhinella; species Rhinella marina. Next base: position 69,445 of record ONZH01017529.1, read on the forward strand.
CACAGTTACAGACCTGGAGTTTGGGATCATGAGAAAAAACTAGATTACAACTTATCTCACATGGTGATTTTATCTCTGGTTGTTCAGAGAGTTGTCGGTCTACCTGTCCCAGGGTTTACTTTCTCCCTAGACCCTTACTTAAACTTCTTCAATAGGGTGAAAAAGAGCAGAACAAATGTGCATGTAAAAAAAAACTGCTGCTTTTTATATTTAGCGCCATATATATAGTACTAAATAGAGAGTTCAAAGAGTATATCCAGGGGAGGTGTTTACAAAAATAAAAATTGCAACCCTGGTTATAGCTACATCTAGGCCAAACAGCAAGCTAATAATTTTAGTTTTCATAGTGGTTTTGCCACTGGTCTCTGCAGTGTGGTAAAAGGCCACTTGTGGACATGAAAGACGTTTGTCACCACAGGCTTCATTTCCCCTTACAGCTTCTTTTATGATGCCGCTGAAAACGACATGTACAGCAACCAAACCAGCACAGTAAGAAACCATACAAGAATGCACCAGAGAATATGGAAAGAAAAGAAGCCATTTCCTTCTTGTAACCACTGTATGCAGTTTTAAGACACTGTGAAAGTAAAAGCCACCGCACGTGGTTTTATGTATACATAGGAAATACTGGCACTTGTGATGTTTATAAACACACGATATACAGATAAATTATGACTAAATGATGATGGGGGCTACAGTTTACAATCGTTACACTCCTCTATGATGGGTATGAGATTATTTCTAAGACAAATATGGATAGTGAATAACCAGTAGATACAGATGTCTGATTGAGGATCTTCTATGATTTCAGTTGCTTATGATTAGATCTAGTAAAGGACAAATTCATCTGATCTTATAATGTATGGTGTTTTGTTCTGAACCAAATTACTGTCATCAGTTAAAAGCAGTATTACATTACAGTACAGTACTTTGCAAAAGTTTTAGAGGGCTGGCACACGGTGCAGTTCTGACATGCATTCACGATGCAGCTTTTTATTGCAGCTAGCTGAAATTAATTACATAATTCCCACTATGCAGAACACCAGGGGTTAATTAGGCTGGTAAAGTGGCTAAGTTAAAAACTGCATCCTGAATGCATGTCAGAACTGCATTGTGTGCCAACACCCTTAACTAGGTGTGGAAAAAAGGCTGAAAAACTTATATCCAACAATAGAAAAAAATAGGTAATTATAGGGTCATTTATCAAACTGGTGTAAAGTAGAACTGGCTTAGTTGCTCATAACAGCCAACCAGATTCCATCTTTCATTTTTGACAGCTCCTTTGAAAAAGGAAAGGTGGAATGTGATTGGTTGCTATGGGCAACTCAGCCATTTCTACTTTACACTAGTTTGATAAATGACCCCATTAGAGCATATCTCATCCAAACGTGCTCCACGTAACCATGGATGATCGGTTTCACTTGAAATGCGTTGGTTAAGGTGCTATCTGTATGCTGCCCGCATCATCTTTTAACATGGATAAAATAAATTATTTGGATTTTATTTTGTGAGTTCCAAAGATTTTTTGTTTTGTTTTTGGAAGTTGACTAAATACTGCAAAGTAAGTGCTCTTAAAAAATTAGTGTTAATAGTTTATTGTTATCAATAAACAAAATGCAAAGTGAATGAACAAAAGAGAAATGTAAATCAAATTAATATTTGGTATGAACATGCTTTGCCTTTGAAACAGCATCAGTTGTTCAGTTTGTTCGCTGACGTGCTGGAGAAGGGTATGATAATGAGTGTGTGCAAGCAACAGTGAAACAGTGGTGAAGGTTCCTAGAAAGCTTGGGATTTGGTCATGATTAATGGTATCCTTAATCCAAGTAATACGATAAAGGGGCATCTGACTGGCTCCTAGTCTTTTCTGCAGCAGGACAATGACACCAAACATACAGCCATTGTCATTAAGAACTATCTGCAGCATAATGAAGACCAAGGAGTCTGCTAAGGGTAAAGTTCCAAGGTTAGGAACACTTAAGGACCTGAGAATATGTCATCACAGGTCCTTAACCACATAACAGTACAGTGGATAAGTAAAAGTTAGCATTTATGTAAGTATTTTGTTTTGGGGGGATGTGGAACTTTTTCTACATGTACTGTAGGGTTTCTTGTGTGTGTTGGTTTTAGAGTTAGGCTACTTTCACACTAGCCTTTACTACGGATCCGGCATGTGAAGGGGCCCGCCGGATCCGTAGTGATAGTACAATCTTGTGGATCCGTAATGAATGGATCCCGTTGTATTATCTTTAACATCTTTTAAACGGATCCGGAATTAACTCCATTGAAAGTCAATGGAGGACAGATCCGTTTACTAGTGTGTCAAACCAAACGGATCCGTCCCCATTGACTTGCATTGGGGGTCATTCCGGATCCGTCTTGTTGCGGATGCCCAGAACGGAGAGCAAACCGCAGCACGTTGCGGTTTGCTCTCCGTTCTGAAGACGGAACAAAATGCTTCTAGGAGAATTCCGTTGTCTTCAGTTCAGTTTTGTCCCCATTGACAATGAATGGGGACAAAACTGAAGCGTTTTATTCCGGTATTGAGCCCCTATGACGGAGCTCAATACCGGAATTCCAAACAGCTAGTGTGAAAGTAGCCTAAGGGTTGCTTTGTGGACAGCATTAGTTCTCAGAACAATTTGAGGGCAGGGCTAGATTATCTCAGAGTTCATACATTCTAGGCACAACCAGCCTCACTGTTCCTATACTGTCACTCTGTAAGACAGGTGGAAAATTTAACCCCTTCCCAACAACAGCGGATGTCAGATCTTTAAAGATGGCGCTGCTCGGGGCACCGTAGCCACGGGGTTCCTGCTGTTTTACACAATAGACACTTGGTGGAAGAGTCTATGATTGGAGATAATGCTGATCACAGACTTTTAACCCCTTAGATATTGTAGTCAACTGCAATCATGGCACCTGAGTGGTTATTTTCTGGGAGCACTGTGCTCCCGGTGACTAAACAAGTCTCCCGCTATGATATCACAAGTCAAATTGTCGCTATGGCAGCCGTGCGCCTTCTGAAGACTGTGACGCCTGTCAAAGCTAATTTCCTAACAGGTACGTGGTGATTCTTCCACTGACTGCGATGTTAAATCATTGCTATCTGTGGGAGAAGTAATCAGACAATTGCATGTTGAAGTTCCTTAAGGAGACTAAAAATTATGTAAATACAGTTTTTAAAAACATACGAACAGCCAAAAAGGTATAAAAATTAAAATCACCACCTTTCCCCATTTTATAAATAAAAATAAACAATAAAAAATAAAGATAATTTGTATTGTTGCGTCCCAAAACGCATGAACTATTAACCCTTTCAGTACCTGGCCACTTTTCACCTCAAATCCCAGGCCGTTTTTTGCTAATCTGACATGTGTCACTTTATGTGATAATAACCTTGGAACGCTTTTACTTATCCAGGCCATTCTAAGATTGTTTTCTCGTCACATATTGTGCTTCATGATAGTAGTACATTTGTGTAAATTTCATTTTTATTCATAAAAAAAATACCAAATTTAGCAAAAATTTGGAAAAATTAGCAAATTTCAAAATTTCAATTTCTCTACTTTCAAAATACATAGTAATACCTCCAAAAATAGTTATTATTTAACATTCCCCATATGTATACTTTATGTTGGCATCATTTTATAAATGTCATTTTACTTTTTTGGGACGTTAGAGGGCTTAGAAGTTTAGAAGCCATTTTTCAAATTTTCAACAAAATTTCCAAAACCATTTTTTTAAGCACCAATTCAGATATAAAGTGATTTTGAGTGGCTTACGTAATGGAAACCACCCATAAATTACCCCATTTTAGAAACTACACCCCTCAAATTATAAAAAACTGCTGTTACAAACTTTGTTAACCCTTGAGGTGTTCCACAAGAATTAATGGAAAATGGAGGTGAAATTTCATTTTTTTGGTAGATTATTCATGTTAATAATTTTTTTCTTGCAAAACAGTAAGGGTTAACAGCAAACTAAACCTCAATATATATTACTCTGATTCTGCAGTTTACAGAAATACCCCATATGTGGTGGTAAACGTCTCTATGGGTTTGTGGCAGTGGTCAGAAGGAAAGGAGCGCCATACGGATTTTGGAGGCAGATTTTGCTAGAATGGTTTTTAGGCACCATTTTGTAATTGAGAGACCCTGACGTACCCCTACAGTGGAAACCCTCAAAAAGTGACCCCATTTTGGAAACTACACCCTTCAAAGAATATATTAAGGGGGGTACTGGCCACTTTGACCCCCTAAGCGTTTTACGGAATTTGGAAACACTTGGCTGTGAAAATGAAAAGTTTCATTTCTTCCAATAAAATGTTGCTTTAGCCCCAAATTTTTCATTTTCACAAGGGGTAACAGGAGAAAAGCACCCCATAATTTGTTACCCATTTTCTCCTGAATACGGCAACACCCCATATGTGGTGGTAAACTGCTGTGGGGGCACATGGCAGGACTCAGAACAGAAGGAGCGCCATATGGATTTTACAACACAGATTTAGATGGATTAGTTTGCGGGAGCCATTGATTTTAATTTTTTTGAGTTATTGTCTTATGTGGGGGCTCATTTTTTGCGGGACGAGATGACGGTTTGATTGGTGATCGTGTGGTATTACACCTTTTGTGAGGCAAGGTGAAAAAAAATGGCTGTTATGGCATAGTTTTTTAAAAAAAATTTTTTACAGCATTCGCCTGGGGGGCCATCTCATGTAATATTTTTATAGAGCAGGTTGTTATGGACACGGTGATACCCAATATGTCTAACTTTTTTATTTTTGGAAAGTTTTACACATTAGATTTATTTTTGAACAGAATAAAATCTTTTTTTTGTGTTGCCATTTTCAGAGAGCCATATTTTTTTTATTTTTCGGGCAATTGTCTCAGGTAGGGTATCATTTTTGCGGGACAAGATGACGGTTTGATTGGTACCATTTTGGGACAAATACGCCTTTTTGATCACCTGCTATTACACTTTTTGTAAGAGAAGGTGACCAAAAAATGTCTGTTTTGGCAGGTTTTTTTCTTTTTTTTTTTTACTGCGTTCACCTGGCGGGGTGGATGACGTGATATTTTTATAGAGTCGGTTGATACAGACGCGGCAATACCTAATATGATTATCTTTCTTTTTTACCTTTTTTTTTACAATTTTTTTTAATTTTTTTTTTGGGAAAAAGTTTTTTTTTTTTACTTGAAACTTTTATTATTATTATTTTTTAGGAAACTTTATTTTTTAACTTTTTTTTCCACTTTAACTTTTGGGGGTCTGATCCCCTTTACAATGCATCACAATACTTTTGTATTGTAATGCATTGGCTGTAAGTGTATTACTCAGTGTAATCCACTTACAGCCTGCTTCCTGTGCGATCCAGGGGGCTGGATCGCACATGTACGCAGGGATAGCAGCCACGATGCCTAAGGAAGGCATCGGGCTGCTATCCGAGCCATCGGGTCACCGTCACAGCAGCGCGGGGACCCGATGGCCCCCCCGCTCGCCATCCTGATTCCCTTAACTCCCGCAAACCACATGTGCCACGGTCAGCGCTGACCCTGGCACATGAAGGGTTAATGCGCCGGCATCGGTGTTTTCACCAATGCTGGCGCATTCAGCAGGGGTTCGGCACCTCGGCACAGCCGGACCCCCGTCGCTGATCGGGCGGGCGCAATGTACATGTACGGCGCTTGGAGTCTAAGTGTTAACATTTGATTTGTAATCCTAGTCCAGCCCTGCTTAGACATGATCGGAACATCATCAAGGCAGTCTGAGATTTACATGAAGAGATAGAAGGGTTTGAGCAAGCCTACATCCACAGAAGATATGTGGTTAGTTCTCCAAGATGTTAGGAACAACCTTCTGCATAGTTCCTACAAAAACTGTGAGCAAGTATATTTAGAATTGATACTGTTTTGAAGGCAAAGGGCGGTCACACCAAATATTGATTTGATTTAGATTCCTTTTTTATTCATTCACTTGCTTTTTCTTAACTGATTAAAAAAACTATTAACATTTCCATTTTCTTAGGCGGCATTCACATCTGCGTTGTGAGATCCGGCAGTCTGTTCTGACGGAGGAGCAGACTGCCAGAGTTAACTGTACCCGACATAGCTGGATACCACCATACACCGCCAGATCCTCATTCACTATAAAGAGATCTGACTGGGATCCAGCTGCTTTCCAGCGTATGCTTTGTGTACTATTTTATTTATGGCCAAAAGCCAGCATATATGCCCGATACAGTGACCAGATCAGAGTGCCAGGGTTCACATCGTAGATGTGAACCTGGTTTTACTGTGCAGCATTCTTACCACACCTGACTAAAACTTTTGTGCAATATTGTATGTGTAATTCTCTTAAAGGGGTCGTCTCACCTCTCAGCAAATGGTATTTATCATGTAGGCAAAGTTAATACAAGGCACTTACTAATGTATTGTGATTCTCCATATTGCCTTCTTTGCTGGTCTGATCTATTTTTTCATGGTTGTTCAGCAGAGGTGGTCATGTTTGCACACTATAGGAAAAAGTACCAGCCTCTCTGGTTGCCAGGACCATGGGATCAGACATAGACATGCGCAGCAGCTGCTGTCCTGGGCAACCTCGTATCTGCGCTGTAGTGGTGGTGATAACTGCTGGAAACTAGCAGGGTATAATATAATGGAAAAATGAAGCCAGCCAGCAAAGGAGGCAACATGGAGAATCACAGTACAGTACATTAGTAAATACCTTGTATTAACTTTCTCTACATAATAAATGCCATTTGCTGAAGTGATACAACCCCTTTAATTAGGCAGATTATAAAAGCCAGCAAACTACAACAATCTTATTTAGTTATTAAATATGTTTTTTAAATTGCAAATTGCTGAACAGTCCAAGCTATGCCTCTGTTATGTATGAAAAAAACACAATGGAGCAGCACTCTGAAAACACAAATAATGTACAACATTGCAATAGTCATAGAAAACATTCTGGTGCTAGTGCTACACTTATTTTGCAAAATTGAGATTCTTGGCAAATACATTTTGTACAAAATTATTTGGGCCCATCTGCCAAACGTCAAGTGTAGCACTAGCACCAGAATGTTTTCTATGACTATGGCAATGTTGTACGTTATTTGTGTTTGCAGAGTGCTGCTGCATTGTGTTTTTTTCCTTAGTGTATCTAGCCATGGCAGCGTGCACCTGCACATTAGGATGTGCTGACTAACCCCCCCTTTCTTTGCAGTTGTACTGATACTGGAGGTGTGGCTACTCCAGTCAGTCTTTCACTCCTGACCAGCCTGTCTGCCCCATAGGCTGATTTTAATCAGAGTAAGTATAAAGCTGTAGCCTGCTCTTAGTATATGCATTGGAAGCCGTGAGGCACCAGGAGAGGTATAGAGTGGGCTCAGCATGCATATTGGTACCTGCATCCCTGGATTTAATGGAGGCCTTTAAGGCACCAAAATGGCAAAGGCAGAGTGGACCCAGCATGCATGTGGAACCACACTCCCTGAATTTAATGGTGGCCATTATGGCACATAACAGGTAGGAATTAGTGTTAGGTTCTCGTCTTAAAGAGATCGCCTTGACGTTTTGCTGTTATGTATGGCCATGCCCCCAATATTAACAAGGAGTCTCCATTTTAATGCAAATAGGCATAAATCCTGCCCATTTTCCTGACCAGATTGTTGGACAGCCACGTGAAAATGATCACTGTTGACAAGCACGCATAACTAAATTCCTCTGTGGTCATATGATGATGTCTGGGTTTCAATGTGACTGACACCACATTTAGCATTATTTTTTTTATCTGGCCATACACATACAGCTATTCCTCCCAACCTCCCTTCATGCTGTGTGAGTATGTGTTTTCAATTGGAGAGGGGAATGAGCCAAACACTTCTGGAAGTGGTTTATGTCCTAGGAACAAATGTTCAGGCACACTGAAATCTAGCAGGACCAATCCTTCTTTCTCTTGACATCCGGGAGGGTTAGATAACTGTCATATACACTAGCCGATGCCACTGAAAACATCACATTTGATTGATATTAATCTAATGTGTTTGGGCACCTTTAGTTAATTACTATGAATAATATTTTAAATTAGTTTAAATCATTTTAAACTTATAGATATTAGAAAATTCACAGAGCTGTAAATAACTCTAAGGCAAAGAAAGACAGAAGTAATTCCAATGTAAAATTTCTCAATGATATTAATGAAGTTTAGACGCTGGGTGTGTATGCTGGATTCAGAACCTGTGTAGTCAACATGTGGCTCGTTGGCCTGTGCTCCAACTTGTTTTGCCTTTGTTATTCCTTACTTTGAATATTTAAATAAAACAACGGTTGGACTGGGTGTCAGACGCCTTATTTTCTCTTCATTCTCCCATAATCCCTTGCAACACAAGGGGCGGCTTCATTAGGGCAGGTTTGACTAGCACATCCGTATGGATCTGCTTGTGATGAGCCTGAGGGCTTTAGAAACCTGTAATTGTCATTGTGCAGAAAGAGAAAATATGAGCTCACTAGTAGGGATCTGACAATGCAGCTTTTGTGCATACTGAATGTAATGACATGACTACATGACTACTGAGATGACTACAAAGGTCTATAAATCTTCAGTGTTTCCCTTGCACCCACTTATATACACCACGTTCCAAATTATTATGCCAATTTCAAGAGGGGCCTGGATGCATTTCTGGAGGGTAATAATATTACAGGTTATAGTTACTAGAGATGGGTCTTTGATCCAGGGAGTCATTCTGATTGCCTGATTGGAGTCGGGAAGGAATTTTTTTCCCTAAAGTGGGGAAAATTGGCTTCTACCTCACAGGGTTTTTTTGCCTTCCTCTGGATCAACTTGTAGGAACTTGTAGGATAACAGGCCGAACTGGATGGACAGATGTCTTTTTTTGGCCTTATAAACTATGTTACTATGTTACTACTAAGTGTCATAAACAGGGGTGTAGCTATAGGGGGTGCAGAGGTAGCAGTCGCCACCAGGCCCAGGAGCCTGCACCTTGCACCTGGGCCCATGTGCCTTTAGCTACGCCCCTAGTCATAAAGATATAGGGGCACATTTATTAAGACTGGTGTTTTAGACGCCGGTCTTAATAAGGGCCCATAGATGGCAGTGGTTCAGCTGAAGTTATGAAGAGACGCAGGCCTCTCCATAACTTCGGCGCATCCAGCGTCAGCTCTAAAGGTAAGACAGCTTAATAGCTGTCTTACCTTTAGACCATTTTCTATGCCTAAAATTGGCTTAGAAAATGGTGAATGAGTTGGGCCTGACGGACCACCCCTTCCCCGCCCACAATTTTAGAACTGGTGTGAGCGGGGCAAAGTTGCAGATAGCGGCACAACTAACATTTGTGCCATCATCTGCGCCTGAAATATGCCTAATTTAGGCATATTTCAACTTAGTAAATGACCGCCATAATTTTTTGTTTTTCAATTAAACTCATTGATGGTATTGTGTCTGAGAGCTATTTGGATCACTGAAATCAATCTCAAACACCTATGATAATTACTTTTCCAGGTGAGCCCAATTAAAGGAAAACTACTTAAGAAGGACATTCCACATTATTAAGCAGGCCACAGGTTTCAAGCAATAAGGGAACAAAAAAGAATCTGTTGCCGAAAAGCGTCAAATAGTGCAACACCTTGGACAAGGCATGAAAACATTAGCTAATTCACAAAAAATTAAGCATGATCATCGTACTGTGAAGAGACTTGTGGCTGATTCAGAGCATAGGCGGGTTCGTGCAGATAAAAGCACAATGAGAATGTTTTCTGCCAGACAAATTCATCGGATTAAGAAAGTAGCTGCTAAAATGCCATTACAAAGCAGCAAACAGGTATTTGAAGCTGGTATGATGTCTTCTTGGTATGATGCCACAAGGCTTGCACACCTTGATTCGAGGATTTTCTGCAATTCCCTGAAGATCCTCTCAAGCTCTGTCAGGTTTGATGGGGACCATTGGTGGACAGCCATTTTCAGGTCTCTCCAGAGTTGTTCGATTGGGCCTTGGCTGGGCCACTGAAGAACATTTATAGAGTTGTTCCTAAGCCACTCCTGTGTTGTCTTGGCTGTGCGCTTAGGGTCATAGTCATTGTCTTGTTGGACGGTGAACCTTCGGCCCAATCTGAGGTCCATAGCACTCTGGATCAGGTTTTCTTTATGAATATCGCTGTATGTTGTTCCATTCAGCTTTCCCTGCCAGATTCAGCCAGAGTGACCATTGGGTTCTTGGTCACCTCTCTTACCAATTCCTTTTTCTCCCAGTTACTTAGTTTGGTGGGACAGCCAGATCTGGTTGTTTCAAATCTCTTCCATTTAAGAAGTATGACATCGACTGTGCTCTTGAGAACTTTCAGTGCTGCTGAAATTTTTTGTACCTTTTTCCAGATCTGTGCCTCTACATAATCCTGTCGCTTGGCCCTACAGGCAGTTCATTCTTCCTCATGGCTTGGTTTTTGTCTGATATGCATTTTCAGCTGTAAGACCTTAGATTGACAGGGGTGTCTTTCCAAATCATGTCCAATCAACTGAATTTACCATGGGTGAACTCCAATCAAGGTGTAGAAAGATGATGAAGAGAAATGGGAGGGCCCAAGAGCTAAATTTCAAGTGTCATAGCAAAGAGTCTGAATACTTATGTCCATGCAAAATTTTAGTTTTTCCTTTTAAATAAATTAGCAAAAAATTCTAATATTCAGTTTTCACTTTCTCATTATAGTTTATTGAGTGCTGATTGATGGGTTTATTTTTTTCAATTTTAACACAAGACAAAAGTGAAAGGGTATGAAGACTTTCTGAATACATAGTAGATGTACAGAACTGTCATGATTGCAAGGACTGACAACTCATGAACACGGATGATCACTTACAAGGGGATAAATGTATTCAATGAGATCTGAGATTCTGATTTACAGTATTTATCTTATGCATACAGTTTAGTTTTAACTTATTACAATTTCTGAACAATGTGTGTAGCAAAAATGGCAAACTGAATCATAGACCTTCTTTAATGTAATAATTATTTCTTTGCAATATTGCTATTGTGGGTATCCATCTAGGGTTAAATAGCCAGAGCAATTTCCTACACTCATGGTTCTGTGTTCGATCCTTACTGTTGAATATCCCTAAATAACCTTTTTTCGATAGTATGCTGATGAGTAAACTATCTGACTAGTATCGTAATGCCTCTTGTTATTTTGTAGAAGGCTAGTAAGGTCATTTTCAACTTATGTACAGTAAAAGAAGCGTTTCTGGGCTGCTATCAGTTTCTGGGGACAGGGTCCCAACTCAAGTGAGCCTTGGCCTTCTTCACCCAAAAAACCTTGTCTCCACAGGTACTGGGGAGAAAATAGAAGCAATAGGTGGCTATATTTTAATATTTTAACTCTTTATATTTTACTTCTATATATAGAACAGTGAATTACAATATACCTTTGAACACTGATATAATTGATGTGTTCCAGATTAAGGGCTCATTCAGAGGGCCGTGAATGTTTTGTGGTCTGCAAATTGTGGATCCGCAAAACACGGATACTGGCCGTGTATGTTCTGCATTTTACAGAACGCACAGGGCCTGCGCAATATAGAAATGCCTAATCTTGTCCACGAATGCAGACAAGAATAGGACGTGCTCTATATTATTTGCGGGGCCGCTGAACGGAACACCGTGGACAGCACACAGTGTGCTGTCCGCATCTTTTGAAATGAATGGGTCCACAACCGTTCCGCAAAATTGCAGAACGGATTTGGACCTGTACATACGGCCGTCTAAATGAGCCCTAAATGTAAGAGTTACAATATCATGAAGTTGGTAAAGTATCTTGGGTAAGACCCTCTGAACTTTCTACAGCTATTTCAGAGTACCCTTCTGCTGTCACAGTGAGATGGAATCTGTGAAAGCTGCAGTAGCTGCTTGCATACATTCCAGTCTTGGCACATGCTGTTCTAAGGGCACGTTAAACAGCATTTGGATTTGTACTTTCCCTCTGAATGTTTCCTACAGCATGGTTAGCGAAATAATAGGCCAATTGTTGCTGGATAATGTGTGGAGAGAGTCTTGTGAGTAGAGGTGGAACAAGTCAGATGGAGGCAATTTCACAGAAACACCAAAACAGATTTGCTTTATTACTATCTCGTGAAGGAAAGTGCATAAGATCCGAAGATAAACCAATATTGAAATCCATGGTTTTAGAACTCACCCAACAGGATTATATACTTTAAGGCTTGTTCACATTGGAGTTAGCCTTCCACTAATATTTTATGTTCTGCTCCATTAGAGGATGATGGTCTATTGACTCTAAAGGGGTCCTCAGGTTTTGTTATTATGGTGTCATTTTACTAGACAAAATAGCACAGAATGCTGTAAATCGATGACACAGGTCCCCTTATTGTGTCTGGCTCATGAATCTAGTGTTTGGAGCCACTTGTACCCCCAGATGTATATAGATGCATGTACATGATCCCCAGTTATGTACATGTATCTATATACATGTATTCAACCCCCAGCGGTGCTGGAGGAAATTAACAGGACAGGGAAACAAAAGGTTTCCCTGTCTCTGCTCTCCTCCTTCCTCCGGCACTGCGATCGGTGCCAGAGATAGGAGGGCAATTCACAGGCAGGAGGATCAAAGAGATCCTCCGCCTGTGAATTCCTGTGTGCTCGGGCCCGGCGCGCTGACGTCATTTCAGCGCGCCGGCCCCAGGAGCACACGGCTGCCAGCGCGGGCATGCAAGCGCGCACGCCGGCAGCGCGGGAGCACGGGAGCGAGCGTGACCAGGTTTAAATAACCCGATCGCGCTGCGCTCTTCAGTTGAGCCGTGCCTCCTAAGCTAGAATCATCCCCTGGAACAACAAGCAAGCGAGGATCTCCCCCTGGATGACGAGCAACCCCCTGGAAACGAGCGAACCCCCCTAAGAGTGGCTGAGTACCCCTGGTTCCGCTGAATCACCAATGAATTAACCCCTGCTGTCATATTTAACCCCTGCTGTAACCCCTGAACCACCAATGCTTCCCTGAACCACCAATGTATTAACCCCTGTAATATTTACCCCACTCCCACCAGCGTATTACCACCAACGATTCTTCCCGTTTACCCTTGCCATTACCCCTTTCCCTACTATTAACCCCTTAATTCCCAGCCACTATCCCACCAACGTTCAGCTCTTGCTAGTAACCCCTTGATACCCATATCATTACATCATAATTGTAATTTAACCTTTTGTTTCCCTAGGGACAGTAAGTTAGGCATGGGAGGGCTGTAATCTATAAGCGTGAGTGTCTGTATTATTTAGTTAGCATTGTGGGTAGAATTACTAGTGGGAAGTGTGCAGTGTAGTTAGCTTTTTCATATTGTATTTGGTGCAACTATATGCATATATATTTATAAGACTTTTATATAAGTATATATGGATATAGTGTCAATAAGTGGACTGTAGACATTGTATTGTGTAATAAATCCTTTTATTGTTTAATATAACATGTACCGTGTATCTTTAGTATTGTTGTAGCTGGTTCCTACACCCAATCTCAGGTCATGTATAGGCAATAGGTAACTACGTAGGGAATAAATAGCCGGAGCTAGCGACAGCCGGTCTACGCCTATTTATGAATATTAACTATTGGTATTACCCAAAATACCAATAATTAAGATTCCCTACAACAGGATCCTTCTGTGTATTCTAGTAGGAAGCAGATAATGTCACGCTTACTGCTGTACAATGTACCAGATATTGTATAGTGTAGACATCTTCAATTAATATGTAATGATGCATTTACTCTGACAGTAATCAACACACAAAACAATAATGTGAATTGACCTGCAAAAGATTATAATATAAAGTACTATTAGAAGTGGTATTAGAACGTAGCAACTTAGTGGCTATGCTAGATCAGTCCAGACATCGACAAATAATTTTCTGATCTTTCCAAATATATTTAGTGGGCAGCAACACCCCTTCTTTTGTAGGTCATACCCTTTCAAGCTGCATAAAAATGATATTGTTGTCAGGTACAGTATGTGTACATAGGACTTTTCTACCATGGTATTTCAAAAGCAAACATTGCAAATCAGAACTGGGCAGAAGTGAATAAAGAGTCAAATGAAATGAGTCTTCTTTTATGCTTTATTACGGCAGCTGTGGGTCTCATGAAGCACCCAGGCTTTAAACACCTTTTAGGGCTATGCACATGGCACATTATAGCCCCATTTGTATGAAATCATCATAGGGTTTCTATACAGATACATGAAACTTCTACAGTTGAAAAAGACACATGACCATCAAGTCCATCAAGTGTTATACATACAAACAGTCTCATCCTAGGGTACCTTGGCTCAGCTGTTTAAACAGTTGTGAGGGCCTACCCTCCATCTATATTAAACACTAGCTGAAGGACCCAGCTTCACTCGGGTATATTTCATCTATTTCATTTAATGTTTGTGTGTGTCGTTAAAAGGTATGAACAGTGACCTCTACAGCACCCTGCCTCCTTATCAGTGACCCCCCCCCACAGTGCCCCGTCTTCTTAAAATAGGTCCTCCACAGCAGCCCACCCTCTTAAATTTGACCTTTACAGCACCCTGCTCCTTTAACAGTGAGTTCCACAGCACCTCACCCCCTTGACAGTGACCTCAGCAGGGGCCGCCCCCTTAACAGTGACCTCTACAGCACCCAGCCCTTAACACTGACCATAGGTTACAGTTCCCTTAACTGACCTCCATCATTCCTGGCTCCCTTGACAGAGACTTCCACAATGACTGCCCCTTTAACAGTAACTGTCACAGTACCCCGCTGCCCCTTTAATAGTGGCCTCCACAGTCCCCTCCTCCCTTAACAGTGACCTCCACAGTGCCTGCCCCTTTAACAGTGAGCTCCACAGCAGCCTGCCCCCTTAACAGTAACATCCACAGCGCCCTCCTTTTTAACTGTGACCTCCACAGCAGCCTGCCCCTATGGTGGCCAGAGGTCCAGTTTTAGGCCGGACAGTCCGGCTTTCAGACTCCTTGTACTCCGTCCAGCGCAAGGCCTGGATGGACACAGGGATGTCCTTTTTAACAGCTCACTCTTAGACAGCAGCACTGTGCAGTCTGAGCATGAGCTGCAGGGAGAAAGTCACCTTCCCTCCCACCCCTGCAGCTGACAGAAGGTGATTTTCACCTATATTTTTTTCAATCCCTGTTGGCTGCGGAGTGGAAGATGGCCTGGCCAGAAAGGGCTGGGGGCGTGGCTTTGTGAGGCCTGGGGGTGGGGCTTTTATGTCCTTCTTTTGAGGGTGGCCTGAATTACAGGTCGATGCCATGCTAATTCATGAGGAAACACAGTGGGTAGCAGTAGAAGAAAACATCTTTTATTACTACTGAACGGTAAATATGTGAAATTTACATTACATTATATTAGGTAATGATTGATGATGAATTAGTCTAAAACATAAGTTATATTTATGGTAACCGGAATACCCCTTTAACAGTGTCATCCACAGCACCCTGCCCCTTTAAAGCAGACCTACAGTAGTGAAGGAAAATGGCTGGGTTGTTATGGATACCTGGTTTGTGTGGAGACTAACTGCCTGTGAGCTTCTATTGGCTGATAAGGGTCATGTGACCAGGCTTTTATTGGCTAATGCATTTTTTTGGAAATATCTCAGGAACGGTACGTCCTGGTGAGCTGAGACCCGTTCTAAAACCTTCCCGGACACCTGATGTACCTGTGTGCCAAATTTTGTGATTGTAGCTGTGATGGTGCGGATTCCTTTAGCGGACATACATACATACATACATACACTCAGCTTAATATATTAGATGTACAAGTTCACTTTTCACTTTAACGAGTTTTGTGGGACTTAAAGGGGTATTCCTATCTGAGACAATGGGGGCATATCGTTAGGAGCAGGGAAGGTGGTGGCCAGAGGACCCCGGGTCCAGCCACCACCAAGCGTTCTCCCCAAAGAATAGTGCTTGGCTATTTTCGGTAGCCCTATAGAAATGAATGGAGGGCGGCTCTGCATGTGCAGTGCACTCTCCACCACTTTCAGGGCTCCATTCTTAGTGTGACCCTCACCTATCAGACAATGGGGACATATCCTAACAATATGCCTCCATTTTCTGAGATGGCAATACCCCTTTAAATATTGATGACATATCCTTAGTAAAGGTCAATCAATATTAAGATCAGTTGGGGTCCCACTCCCAACACCCTGATCAACCAGAACTAACACAGCTCCATACAATGTGTACTGGACAGGAAATCTACTGCAAATTCAGCCCCATACAAGTGAACGATAGATCCTAGAGACAAGACATCAGTATCTAAGTCCTGAAACACCCTCCTAACTATATCGTTGTCATCGGGTCATTCTGCTAGTAAATTATGATACAGTATCATGGAAACATCACAATTTTCTATAGCAGCAAATGATTAGTTCCAAATGATGTTACTTAGTCAGATCTTGGGCCAACCAGGAAATCCTCTGGTGCTCAGGTACGCCAGTACTTTCACACACATATAGGTACCAACCACAGACGACCACACACTTCAGGTACCTTCACACACATATAGACATTTCTTATGGATGATGTTTTGTTTGTTATATTCCCTCCTGCTAAGGCTGAGATGAAAGCAATGTTCAAGAAAGGTATGACACAAACATTCAAAATGCCTAGAGGACAACTGCCAGAAAGACATTAAAACGTACAATTGTAACTGTATATATCTCGTCAAATATCTTATTCTGGGATGATAGCCAAGTTTCAGAAGAGGAGCACAAACAAGTAGTAGTGTAGCAACTATGTATAGAAGCAAACTCTGTATTAACACAAAGTGACCACTGAATGTCACCTTACAGATATTGTCAAAAATAATTCACACTATTTTTAAGTATTGGTTCATTTTATGTTCAGTATTATCCTGGGTTGTATGTACAATTTCCCAGCAGTCATCTGGGGTGACTGAGAGTCACCTGGCTATTAAAGGTCATGGACATTGTTGTAGGGTTTTCCTCACAAAGGTTCAGTTTACCACCCTAGATCTGTAGCTAAATACCCTGGCCTAGACAGTGTGGCTGGTAAACCTTCCACCCCTGGCATCCCACACCATGCCCAACCAGGTCTGCACCTGGCCCTGCATTAATACGTTAACGGGGTTGTCCAGGATTTTTTAAAATATATTACTAAAAGCAACTCATAAGGCAATGTAAAATACCAGGTAAGCTGTGGCTAGGCCATTACTGCCACACTGGTCCCAGCTGGTCTCTGCATCAATGAAGTGCCATACACGTGCATGTTACCCCTGCAGCCAATAACTGGAAAATGCTGTACGGCACGCCATCACTGCAATCCAGGTGAAATATTTTCCCTGATTTCAGTTCTTTTTCTATCCTAGAAACCTGATTAAGGTGTGTTAGAATGGACTAAAGTGCTGTGGGCACTACTCTAATGACCAAACAGTCAGTCTGCCCCTTATTGGGGGAAACATCAATACTGTAGTAGGATGTGTGCACTAACAAATTGGTGCAAAAGGCAGACATTGTACAAGATTTGTCAAAATGTTGCACATTTCATGATACATTTGGCTGGGGCTATACATCTCAGTGTCGCGCTGCAAACAACTTTCGAGTCGCAATGCAACCCAATTCACTTTCATTATCCTGCCGTGTATATTACTGTAGAATAGCAATGCTAGGATTTCTTAGCCATGCAACTTGTGTTGTGGCCAAAGTTGCTGGGGGAGATTTATCAAACTGGTGTAAAGGAAAACTGTCTTAGTTACCCATAACAACCAATCAGATTCCACCTTTTAGACCTCCAAGGCAGACCTGAAAATGAATGGTAGGATCTGATTGGTATTGCTATGGTCAGTTTTCCATACCTCCCAACTTTTGAAAATCGTAAAAAGGGACAATATGTGTGGCGCGCATCATGGCAATTTTTTTCATGCGAGGCCACGCCTCTATCTCCGCCCAAAGCATAATTACTTACTCTGTCAGAAGTGCAGCCGCTGGGCATCGGTTAGGTGAGAAGTTCCTTTACTTTTCTCCAGCATGTGGAGCCCCTGGGACAATTTTTTTTTGCTCTTCAATATCCGTTTAAATATTAGCACATAAGTCATCCAAAAATATTGTATGGTCCAAATTGCACAAAATAATAAAGTTATGGTCCAATATACAGGTAGAAACCATACAGACACTTTAGTAAGGAGACATTTAGTAAATTTATTGCACCTTCATGCATTAAAGGGATTATCCAACACTAACAAATGCTCCCCTATGCCACTTCTAGTCGCCAATGAGAGGAGGTGACAGGGATGAGCCTCCCTAGTGTCAACAGCAGTGGTGCGGGGACCAGGAGTGACACGGGGAGCCAGGTAAGTAGAATCAGTGTGAGGGGCCTGGCATATGGGTGAGCATTTGTTAGTGTTGGATAATCTGTTTAATTCCCCAGGTCAAAAAGAGGGACATTTAAAGGGGTTCTCTGGGCTTTTTCATATTTTTTCAATATCAGATTGGTGGGGGTCACTTGGGAGGCACAGTTTTCCTTTACACCAGTTTGATAAATACCCCAGCTGTGTTTTATTGGTGTAGTTCTGAGTATTGAAACTTTGTTGTACTGGTGTAGACTGTAGTTCCCTGCCAGTGAAGTGCCAGGCTGTGTGTCTGGAGATCTGGGTCTAGTCTAGGGAAGCCACATAGCACATAGATGGGAGCAGCAGAACCTGCACAGTATGAGCACACACAGCAGGCTCGTAGCCCTGGGCAGGGCAGGCTCAGCCTCCTCTCAGGATTGACACAGACACACCCAGACTGTGCAGTATAGCAGCCCTGCCCTGCCTGCTCTCATCACTTAGCTCTGCTTACCCAAGGCAGACCAGAGCCGCTGGCTCCCTGCACGTATTGTGCCAGCCAAGGACCACACAGGTAACCAGTCTTCAGCTTTTCTGTGCACAGCGTCTTCCAGGACTCTCCACGTCTCAGGAACTCTGTTTCTTACGTTTTTCCATCTTCTGAAGTTTTTTTGTGGAAGTTGCAGGACTTTTCTTCTTGCTTTTCCAGAGGACGATGGTACATATGATGTTACTGCATGTGGAGGGTTTGTAGAAATGCCACCTTTGCCCATGCTGTGCCCTGGGGTGCATAGCACCTATGCGCACATACAATCTAGACTAGTGTGTGGGTTGTGCAGGGGGATAGACTTGGGTGTATGTGTTACCTGTAACTGTATGTATACATGTATATTATCTTCTGCTTTACGTCAAATAATCCCAGTTTCTGCATTATTGGCCATGTTTGCTTTGGACTGGATTCTGTGGCTATTACAACACAGAAGTTTGAGGCACCACACCCTCCTCTGGCGGAGATTTTGGAATGGGTGGGGGGTGCTGGAATGGAGGACTACGTGTGTAGATCTATACATCTGCATACATACAACACACAGGAGAATTTATACATGTTAATCTTATGAGCAGAGAGTGCTTGGAGCAGTTTTCAGTATCATGCATGTTTTGCTTTTGTTTTACTTACTATTATTTGGCTAGTATTGTTGTTGTTGTTGTTGTTGTTGTTATTATATACTTTGTTTTCTTTCTATGCCAGAATGTGATCACATTTGGTTAGAATTGGACCTATACTCTTTTATAGATTGCATTTGTGCTCTTATTATATGCATGCATTTTGTATACTTTACCTTGTGCCTTGCTCATCACAGATCTACAGTCAGCTAAGAGTATACTCAATAATTTATTAAATGGTAGCTATATTAATGTTGATTCCTGTGGCGCACATAAGCGCTCAGCGTGTTTCCTTGGAAGGGAGGGGTTCACGTCATTGATTCTGATTGGCAGAATCACCCTTTTCAAAATTCTGGGTGTAAATGCCACCAGAAGTGTATTGAGAGAAAAGGTGAGTTATCTGCTCAGAAAATGTCTGAGGAAGTTTCTCTTTGACCTGGGTTGGAGAAATTGTGACGCAGGAAGTTTTCTGGTGGGGGAAGAATTCTGTGTAGACCTTAAAAGTTGATGGCAAAGTTGGGTCTTGAGTTAAACTCTTCTATGATGAATGATTGAATTAAAGAGTTAAATGGTTTTACGATGGTGGTGGGAAAACAGCCCATTGCTATGACTCTAGGGGCTCCAATGTGTTAAATATATATTTAATCACTTTTTATTGAACATGTTTGAAACCTTTTGGTCTCAAAAGCTAGTTCTGCTAAGGGCTGAAGCAGATAAAAACTTGAGAAGGGACACATTTGTGGTGAAAACATTCCTTCACCCTCATAAAACTTCTTGGCAGCTCCCTCTATATGGAAATAGGGGTGTGCTGAAGGAGGGGGAGACTCAAGCTAAAAAAATTGTAGTCTGTATATTTATTATTCATGATCTGACTAAAAGCTCAGCTTGGTTGTTGGTTTCCTCACTGCTCTGGTCTGTATATTATGGCTCTCTTCTGTATATTGCTGTGCTCTGGGTGTGTCTGGAAGTACTGGCCTCTATCCAGAATCCTTCAGGAATGTTGGTTTGGGAGCAGAGTGAGTCACAGCAGTTCTGTAGTTTGAGAAGAGGAGGGGGTTTATGAGAGGGAGGAGGAGGGGTGGCAGGCAGGAATTCACAAGGGGAACCCACTGTAGGGCTGCACACGTGTGTGTCACTATAGGTGTAAATATATAGTTGCATCTGTCTTCTACACCGCCTTCCAGTGTGACCAATGTAAAGCAGCAACAAAAGTTTTACCAGTTGTGCTCCAGAAGAGAAAGATGTAGCTCTACGTTTAAACATGAATTCAGATACAGTGCAGTATACAATATAAATGGTACTCAGCCACAAATACACAGAAGCACGCATGCACTACAATGCCAGATTTAAGATACCAGCAATTCTAAACTTTAAAGGAGTGGAGCATCCAGTGACGTGTAACTTCTCTGTTCTTCGTCTAAGCTGATAATCCTGCAGAGGAGAGAGAGCAAGATTCAGGGTGTGGTTCTGCCAATAGCTAAACTGGAGATGAGTAACTTTGTCAATTAACTCTTACAGTACAAGTACATGTCTAGGATACGGCCACACATTCAGGCTTCTTGATGCAGTTTTGGAAGCCAAAATCAGGAGTGGATCTAAAAAAGAGAGAAAGTATAAGGCTACATTCACACGGCTGTGAAAAACATCCGTGTTATGGCCTTCAGACGTCCGTTTTTAGAACCAGTTGAAGTAGTTATAAATAGTCTTTTTTTTTTTTTTTTTTTTTAACGCCCAGTGAATAGTGGCCACCAAAAAGTAGTATATGTCCTATTTTTTTCCTTTTTCACAGCCACACAGATCCCATTGACATCAACGTGACAATTTTAAACAGCCGTTTAGACAGGAGTGTAACCATCTAACGGGCAATAAAAATCTACTTGCACGCACATGGACACTGGCTTTTCACTGACTGCAGCAGGACCTGATGTTCCCAGTGTGATGACGTCACCATGCTTGGAACGCAGGTCCTTTCCTGCTTCATCCACTGAAGAGCGTGTCTCTGTGCTCACAAGTGGAGGTAAGTAATATTTTTAAACAAGCAGAATGGGGGCCAAAGGGGGAAATACTGGGGGCCGCTAAGGCCAATGATGTCACTGGCCTAGGGAAAGCTGTGAAAAGGCCATGGTGCTACTGTGAGCTCCACTGCCTTCTCAAACAGCTGATCGATGGAGGTTTCGGGTGTCGGACCCCCACCAATCATATACTCATGACCTATCCTGAGGCTAGATCATCAGTATTAAAGTCTCAGAAAACCCCTTCAAGTATTCACAAGTAGCTGAATACAGTGCCTGGTGACCTTCTTTAATTTTCTGTGGTATCTGAGACATCATAGTTCATGATTTATCTGTAGCGCAAAGCTATAAAAACTACATGTAACACTGCAGATTTTCAGATGTAAAGGACCCTTTACACAAACCAAGAATCGGCCAGATAATCACCAACCAGCATTCATAGGAACACTCATTACTGATTTTCTAGTGAAGGTGCTGCTGGTTACCTGATCGGGTAATCGCATCTTTCATGTGGTCACTTAATCATTGTATGCTGACAGCAGATTGTGCCATCTAAACAGCCTGTGCTGCCAGCAAACAATGATTCTGTATGGGGACGAGCAATGGTATTAGTGATCGCTCCTCCCTAAACTGCGGAGGAGATTTCTGCATGTAAACACTTCCTTCTCGACAATCGTCTGCTTGATTGAACGGTGTAAAGGGACCTTAATGCCTTGTATGATTATCCATAGCAGTGACTTGGTGTGAGAGTGAATAGGGCATTAATTTGACCTCACCCATAGTAAACACAACTCGTATTGGCTAATCCATATCTTTTTCTTAATTCATTTAATGGTTGCTTGCAGGATCATTCATGTAGAAAGACATTCTTATCTGATAAAATTT
This sequence comes from Rhinella marina, assembly GCA_900303285.1. NCBI lineage: Eukaryota > Metazoa > Chordata > Amphibia > Anura > Bufonidae > Rhinella > Rhinella marina. Next base: position 91,840 of record ONZH01017529.1, read on the forward strand.
AACTGCACAATTCTTATTTGGAATAAACACACTTATCCTTGGTACAAGGAGAAGATATGGTAAATTCCCATTGTTTCTTATAAAATTGGTTACTTATTGGTGCTTGTCTCGATGAAGAGTCCTGGAGACCCTTTACCTGAGTGGCCTGTTAGTCTGAGTGTGGAAGCATTAGTTCTTGGGACTATTTGAGATGACTAGATAAATTAAAGCCAGTGACAGACCAGCGTTTTCATGCAGAGATTATCGTGAACTAATTTGCTGGCATGTGATCGTTTACTCACTTGAGGATAGTTCACTGTGTTGACAGCTATGATTTACATTAAAAAATTACGTTGTTCACATTGTCAAAATATCACATGATATGCCTGTACATTACCACAATACAATGACGACAAAGGATAACTTATTTGTTTGCATAACCAATTTTGTAACACTTTAACAATCATTTTCATTACAGTTGTCCAGTCGCTATACACACTTACACTACACCAGTATTGTCCAACCTGAATCGTTAAAGTTCGAATTGTAACACTTATCTGCTCATCTGAACATATCTGATACATCACCAGATATACTCCAGACACTCCTCTCTATCTGATGTATTTTACCCCTTTCCCATTCCTATGAAATCAGTATCAAAATTGTAACATGCCACTTCTCAAGCGTTTTTTAAATCAGCTGTGGAAGGAACTTTACCATGTGAACATAGTTGACTTTTTTTTTTTTACTTTGAACTCATCAGGAAGAGATTTTCAAAGAAATTCCTGCAGCAAGGTCTCCCATGTGTGAAAACACCCTAAGGGTGTTCAAAACATTCTTCAATAGAGATTGGTGTAGGCTTATTTATTCGTACCAAATTCATGAATAGAACATTAAATTCTCAACTTGAGTCCCACAATCTGTGTTGGTGTGGTCATGATCTGACTGTTAAATGGAAAAAATTTGCTGGCAGTGTTCTTTCCAGCATGTGTAACGGAATCAGTAAAACAGTTACAGTGCCTTGAGAAAGTATTCGACCCCCTAGAACAGTGATGGCTAACCTTGGCACTCCAGCTGTGGTAAAACTACAAATCCCAAGATGCCCCCCTTGCTTGACTGCTCTCAGAACTCAGTAGAAATAAATGGAGCATGCTGGGAGTCGTAGTTTCACCACAGCTGGAGTGCCAAGGTTAGCCATCACTGCCCTAGAACTTTTCAACCTTTTGCCACATTTCAGGCTTCAAACAAAAATATATAACATTTAAAATTTTTGGTGCATAATCAACAACAAGTGGGTCAGAATTGTGAAGTGGAACGAAATTTATTGGATCATTTTAAACTTTTTTTGTAATAATAAAACTGAAAAGTGGGGCGTGCAAAATTATTCGGCCCCCTTGCATTAATACTTTGTTGCGCCACCTTTTGCTGGAATTACAGCTGCAAGTCGCTTGGGGTATGTTTCTATCAGTTTTGCACATCTAGAGACTGAAATTCTTGCCCATTCTTCCTTGCAAAACAGCTCAAGCTCTTTGAGGTTGGATGAGAGCATTTGTGAACAGCAGTTTTCAGCTCTTTCCACATATTCTCAATTGGATTCAGGTCTGGACTTTGACTTGGCCATTCTAAGACCTGGATACGTTTATTTTTGAACCATTCCATTGTAGATTTTGCTTTATGTTTGGGATCATTGTCTTGTTGGAAGATAAATCTCCGTCCTAGTCTCAGGTCTTTTGCAGACTCCAACAGGTTTTCATCCAGAATGGTCCTGTATTTGGGTCCATCCATCTTCCCATCAATCTTAACCATCTTCCCTGTCCCTGCTGATGAAAAGCAGGCTCAAACCATGATGCTGCCACCACCATGTTTGATAGTGGGGATGGTGTGTTCAGGGTGATGAGCTGTGTTGCTTTTATGCCAAACATATAGTTTTGCATTGTTTCCAAAAAGTTCGATTTTTGGTTTCATATGACCAGAGCACCTTCTTCCACATGTCTGGTGTTTCTCCCAGATGGCTTGTGGCAAACTGTAAACGAGACTTTTTTATGGATATCTTTGAAAAATGGCTTTCTTCTTGCCCCTCTTCCATAAAGGCCAGATTTGTGAAGTGTTCGACTGATTGTTGTCCTATGGACAGACTCTCCACCTCAGCTGTATATCTCTGCAGTTCATCCAGAGTGATCATGGGCCTCTTGGCTGCATCTCTTGTTTGAGATGAAAGTTTAGAGGGATGGCCGGGTCTTGGTAGATTTGCAGTGGTCTGATACTCCTTCCATTTCAATATGATCGCTTGCACAGTGCTCCTTGGGATGTTTAAAGCTTGGGAAATCTTTTGGTATCCAAATCCGGCTTTAAACTTCTCCACAACAGTATCGCGGACCTGCCTGGTGTGTTCCTTTGTCTTCATGATGCTCTCTGTGCTTTAAACAGAACCCTGAAACTATCACAGAGCAGGTCCATTTATACGGAGACTTGATTACACACAGGTGGATTCTATTTATCTTCATCAGTCATTTAGGACAACATTGGATCATTCAGAGATCCTCAATGAACTTCTGGAGTGAGTTTTCTGAACTGAAAGTAAATGGGCCGAATAATTTTGCACGCCCCACTTTTCAGTTTTATTATTACAAAAAAAGTTTAAATGATCCAATAAATTTCGTTCCACTTCAAAATTGTGACCCACTTGTTGATTCTTCACCAAAAATTTAAAATGTTATATCTTTTTGTTTGAAGCCTGAAATGTGGCAAAAATTAGAAAAGCCAAGCTGCAGCAAATCGAAGTTCAATTATGATTCTACTATATGACTGGCCAGACAGCTTGTGCAATAACTTGTCGTAAATAACCCATTACTGGATGCCATCCTTGGCCTGTTTGAACAGAATGATCCTTATGGTCCTCATAAAATTCTGTCTACAACTAATTTGGCTACTTCCACACCTTCGCCGTGGAGCTCCGGCATGCTGTTCCGGTGGATGAACAGCCCGCCGGATCCGTGCTGCCGCAGGTTTCGGCCGCCTCTCAGCAGGGGTTGCGGTGCTGCGGCCGGATCCACGGCCCGCCCCATTACAGTGAATGGGGCCGGAGCGCAATTCCGGCCCCACACGTGCACCTGCGGCAGCACAGATCCGGCAGGCTGTTCACCCACCGGAACAGCCTACCGGAGCCCCGCGCCGCAGGTGTGAAAGTAGCCTAATTGGTGATAACCAAACGGCTTACTGTGATGAAGCCTATCATGCCTACTCCTAAACCAACGTCAACCAAAATGACATAGATAGTAGCAGCTTCTCTTATGAGGATATAGATAAGTGACCCAGAAACAGATTTTGTTGGCTGACCAATGACACATTGTCCCGGAATTCCAAAACGCTAGTGTGAAAGTAGCCTTAGCTGAATGTGAAGAAAAACTGTAGATTTCTTTAATAGGATTACAGCCAGGAAGCCTGTAAGATCAATTATAAGTGTTTCTCCAAAATATCATGACTTCTTTTTGGGACTCCAGAATTCTCAATGGCCATTATGTGTGACTGTATCCTTCCACTTTGTTACTGGTCTTCCTGATTCTCATTCAGCTCTCCTCGAAGTATAATTTTATTTTCAGCATCTTGTGTATCAAAAGTTTTAGAAAAAAGTTTTTCCCCCATAGCAGTAAAATCTAGTTGTCAGTCAACTTATGCAGTGAAGCAAAATAACTAAGTACTAAAAGTAGTTCAGAAAAAACTTCAGCAGCTTCTGGTTTTAGTTCTTTTTTTCTTTATAATTAGCCAATTTTTATTCTTTTTCCCTCCGATACATTTTTTTAAAACTATTGGCTTGTGTTTTGTTTTTACTTTTTGCATTTACAGTGGTGGCCAATTCTTGAGCCATGGTAGCATGATATTTGCTTCATTGTATATTACAAAGACACTTGTTTGTCTACTCCTGTGTGAGATTAAATTTTGGCCATTTATGTCTACAGCCTGTCTCCACTGTGTCATGCAGCGATATGTGACATACATACTGTTAAGTACTCTATTCTATAATTTCAAGAATTGGTGACTACTTTGTGATGTAATATTTGAGAAATGCAATTGCAACTTGCCTTTTGAATTTGAATATGCGACTTTGGTTGTTAATGTACATAGTCATTCGCTGGGTTGACTAACAGATCTAGAAGCAAGTGCTCAAAAAGTTGATTTTGAGCAAATCTGGCTTTCTCGTGTTGAGGTGGGGCTGTATATTGGCATAGGATATGTTTCATAAAAGAGAAAATTTGATAGTGAATGTTAGAAAGTCACCGTGTAGTTGTGAATTCCTCTGTCTGGGTGCAGCTCAGCGATACCTTGAGGCCCCTTAAGGGTTTATGGTGTTGTTAACTACATTGAGAAATACTTTCTAACTTGTTTCAAACCTACTTTTATGACTTAAATGTTTAGTAGTTAGTACAGAAAGTACAGTTTCTGTACTACCTTTATTTTATATGTGCCCAGTTTAAGCTAGACCAGGAAATGAATTTGTCCCAGGTATTTAATCACTATATAGATATTTCCAGCCTTTTGTGTTCGGTCAGGTTTCTACATTCAGGTTTTGGAAGCCTGAATCCGGAGTGGATCATAAAAGGAGAGAAAGTATAAAGGACAGATATGACTTCTCTTTTTTAATCCACTCCTAATTTTGGCTTCAAAAACTGCACCAGAAAACCTGAACGTGTGGCCGTACCCTTACAGTGAGATTGCTCACCAGTGGAAATGTTATCATGCCTCATTCTAAGAGTGATTATCTTCTCATTGTGATGTGTATGATCAGGAAATATGTCAGTGTATGGTTGACATTAAAAAGGTTACTTGGTAGGATTGTCTACAGCTGATCAGCATTGGGAGAAAGGTGGGCAGATCCTAAAAAGAATACCTTCCATTTCCATATGTTAGGATGGACAGAAGGCTTGAAAATGGCACTAGATCATCACTGGAGGACACACATGGAGCTGTACAGTATTATATAGGACAGGAAACGGGAAAGGGAGTATGTAGCATAGGAGCATGCCATACAGCTACTGTGGGGCTTTAGATTTGGGATCTCCACTCTATGCTACTAGGTGTTAAGAACTTGTGCAGAACTGCCCTTTCCAGAGGAACCACATTGTTAGCAAACAGCAAGGGGGATGGACTAGAATTTGCAGAAAAGGGTCATGAAAAGGGCATGAATTAGAAAATTGGTGGCAATACCCAGCAATCTGATGAGGGCTTGTATCTCTTTGTGCCTGCTTAGCTGGAATTGCTTTCTTTGAAATATACACCAATTAGCCATATCATGAAAACTAAAGATAAGAGAGGTATTGAAAAAATCAATTCGGCTGCTTCTCCGAATTTTACAAAAAGTTTTCTTCAGTAATTCGTCACAAAGTACATTTCTTTGCAAGTAGTGGGTGCAATGACGGGGTACCCCTCAGATGCCGCATTCATAGTTGATCCCGGCATCTGGCATTGATATTACAGTGTAAAATAAACAAAATAATAATAAAATCATACTTAAGAACATCCATTTGTTCGCGAGGAGCCAACCGCCATATTGATTGAAGATGTAGCACGGTCCGTGATGACGTCATCACTTTGGCTTTCGCGTGGGATCTTCAATCAAGATGGTGGCGGCCGGCACTTTGTGCTAATACAAATGAGGTAAATATGATTTTTTTTTTTACCGCCATTCAGGAAAAATCGATTCGTTACCACGGCTTCACAGCAAATCAACTAATGAAAACCATTCATAAGTGAAGTGAATAGCATTGATTAACATGTTACAATGACATTAGTGAAGTTGATATGTTAGAAGTAATTGAAAAATGTCGCATACACATAGATAATAGTTCGTACTTGTGGTTGTTACTTGTTCGCTTTTAAATTGTTCCTTGTTATTATATGTAAAGATGCGGGAGAGATGCTTGGTCAAAAGGCAGGTATGATATCGTTAGCAAGTAGACGACTACATATTATATGAACGGATCTATGCATGCTGAAAGAGCATGATGGACAAGAAACCAACGATTTGTTGCTTGTCTTTAAATGTTCATACTTATCACATTCTCGTTCATTTTTGCTTGCATGCACAATAATCTGTACAATATTCGCTCCATGTAATAGGACCTTCAGGATCTGAGTGCCTTTAGCAAGGAACAAATTGTGATGGCTACAGAAATGGGTGATTATGGGAGTTAGAGAAGCAGCAGAGTGCAGCCGACTCAGATTTTTCCATAGCTCTGGCCATCCTGCGCTTGCTTGGATTATTCACATTTTTGTATAATCTCAGCCTGATAATGAACGTTAAAACAAAAACAACAACAAACACAAAATTGTTCACATTTTTGTCATAAGTGAGATGGGAATAACCCCTTCTGCACATCTAGAGTCTCTGGACTTGGATTTCCACTGCCCGGTCCTTTTGCTCTCGGGGATATAAACCATTGCCAGGGGAGTCTTGCGATAGTTTATCTCCCCTCCCTCCATTCAGGACACATTTATGCTCAGATGATCCAAGGATGGATATGTATGGGAGCTGGGAGACGTCAACCGACAGGTATTGAGTGTATATTACCAGCTTCAGATTACAAGGTATAACCACCATCATTTTATCCAATGTGCATAACAAACGTTAACTAAATATAAATGTGTTGTCTTCTCTCCACTGACATTTCAGTAATATTATGTAGTGCTTGTGATAGCTACTTCTGAAGTGCTATTTAGATTTTTGGTGGAGAACAAAGTTATTAGAGGTGCTAAAGATCATGGCTGACGGATGTGTATGCAGCAGGAGTGCTGATAAGTGTGTTTGATATGCTATCACTCTAATTGTGTGTATTACAGACTTGTATAAATAATAGCACACCTTTTTGACACCCCGTTAACGCACACCCTCCTTGACTGTTTGTTCTGTACACCTAGGCATGTCTCTGAGGTCAAATCTTTTCATATTATTAGAATCATGTATTTTAGCCAATGTTGCACCAAAATGAAAGGCCTAAATGTCTTTCATAAATGATATAAGTGCATTGCACTGAGCATACCTCCCAACTTTTGAAAAAAGTTTTTTACACTAAGCCATGCCCCTAACTCCACCCAGTGCCTGTTATATACATGCCCTATCCTGCCCAGTGCCTCTTGTTTACCCAAACAATAGGATGCACCTTTTGGGCACCCCACACAGTATAATGCCCCCTCAGGGACTCCACACAGTAGTTATGCCCCTTGTATAATGCCCTTACACAGTAATTATGCCCTTTTTAGTGCCCCCTTAGATTGATGATGGCTTCTTAGTGCCCCCTTTACAGTAGTGAAGGGGTTTTCCGGGAGTTTTTTTTACTGATGAACTATCCTCTGAATAGGTCATCAGTATCTGATTGGTGGGGTTCTGACACCTGGGACCCCCTCTGATCAGCTGTTTGAGAAGGCAGAAGTGCATGCAGTTGTAGTGCATTGTCCTCCACAGCAGGCGCGATGACGTCACTGCATTGTGCCTGCTACTTAGCAGAGGAGTGGTGTGACAGAATACAGTCCACTAACGGACTCATGAACAGCTTTGCAATAAGTTCTTCCATTCTCTGGGACTCCAAGTGGGAACCCAGTGCTTGTTGTATGTTGACTGTGCCACCATTGTGGTTTTCTGTCCTAGTAGTGTTCAATACTGTGTACGAGTCTACTCTTCTAGGAGGAAAATAAACATGGACATGTAGCTCAGGAGCTCCTGTAATGTAAAGTTTATACTTAAGTGTGTGTTACCATACTGTACATTGCGCCTTTCTAGATATATACATGTATATTGCCCCACTTTCTTTTCTGTGTTGACAGTTACATGACTACACATCACTGCTCAGGACAAGCAGTCAGAGCGCGACAACCAGTGACCGAGAGGTTTTAAAAATATGAAATAGTAAACTGAGCAGATTAAAGAGGTTATAGAGGATCCTATTAGTTTTTACTTGCTTCCCCCTAGCATGTTTGACCTAATACAATAATCATACTGGCTTGGTCCCGTCCACTCCAGCCCTTCTCTCTGGCTGCATTAGGTGCTCCTTCTGTCCCAGACTTATTTACTTCCAGAAGGGCCATGGATGGAGTGAAGTGCACAGCTGCAGTAAGTTGCTGTCCTCAGTTGTAAAGGGTCCCCATCAGCACATCACTTCACTGCTTGGGGACACATCACTGCTGAGCCAAGATATTGGCTGCTGTATCACACGTGACCCCATCCATAACCCGGCTGGAAGTAAACAAGCCTGGGCCTTGAAGATCCAAACTCAGAGCTGCGTGTGCCGTACCCTTTGGAAAAACTAACCTTTGTGTAAAGCAGCTGCCAACATTACACAAGTTTTCCAAAAGTGATTATTGACAATAAATTACTAGCAACATTGTAATAGTATTAATTCTCATAACCTGAAATAATAAACATCCAGTGTTCAGAGCCATACATTTTATAAAGACATCCACACACATAGGTACGTGCGGCTGACCCTTGTATGCTGCTGCCTTGTATGGTACACACCCTCTCCTGCAATTATAACTATTTGTGCTGCCTTCTCTCAGGGTGGGAGCTATGTGGTGTTGGTAGGAGATTGAGTGTCCATCGCTGTTTTTCTTTGTATTCTTTTCCCCTAAAAAAAAAGTCTATACATTCCAGGCGATTTCAGAAGTTTTGGAATTTAGGTTTGTCTACCACTATTTACACTCTTGTTACTACCAACAGAGTCCACCTTTTACTGCCCTTAATAGACATTGGAGGAGAGTTATTAAAACTGGTGCAAAGGAAAACTGGTTTAGTTGCCCATATCAACCAATCCTACTGATCATTTCATTTTCCAAAAGAGCTTTGAAAAATGAAAGGTAGAATCTCACTGGTTGCTATGGGAAACTAAGCTAGTTTTTGTACCAGTTTTGATAAATATATTGTTTATACTTTCAGAATAGAAGGTATTCCTAAAGGTTTTTTTGTGTGGGCGCTGGCAAATACACTGGCTGTTAATATTCAGCTTCTAAAGAATCACCTATGTTGGATTTCTTTCTCTTCTAATGATTGGTTGTTTTTTTTCTTGCTGAGATTTCTGGCTGAGTTTTAGCAGGCCAATTGTTTTATATATGAACCCAGCCTAACTTAAGAAATCGGAGGTGATAGCTTTGTTTTGTCATGTACTTTATACGGGCTTAGATATTTTGATAGATAAACCCTCTATTTTTGAGATGATACTATGATCACGTAAAACTCTGTCTGCATCCATCTTGAAGAATGCAATAAAATACACATTGTCCTTTAGTATCAAGTTCTGCAGTAAATCCTTCTAATCGATGAAGTGACTGGATATGTGTGTACAAGAACATAAGCAGCGGTTCAGTTACCAAAACTTTGCATCATTTACGTGAAGACTGGCGGTAATCGGAGTGATCAGAGCTATAGTGCGTCTCTGGGGTTCCCTGAAATGGAATCAATGTTAATTATCAGTGGTTTTTATAAAGCGCTGGCAGAGCAGCACACCATGTGTCACTCAGCCGCCTGGCCCAGTGGTAACATGTGTGCAGCCTGAGGAAGAAACAGCATACTGAGCTTCTTTTTGTTTTCACAGTGTTGGGTACGTGTTACCATCTACCTCAGTACAGATGTTTTATGCAGCTTATTGTATGCTAGTGTTACTATTTAGTTGCCTGTATCTTTGTATACAATGTACACTACATTGTAACCCTGCTTCTAGGTACATAGAATGTTTTTTATAATATGCATTTGTGCTATATTCTCTTTGCATTGCTTTTCTCTTTGTATATATGCTCAATGTGTATCTGTTATCAGGAAACTGATAACATCTGGAAATACTTCTGGCACAGGTCACAACCATGCTCCCTCCTAATCTTACACAGTAGGGGGCCAGGAAACCCTCCCTTGCTCTGAGCAGCTCTGATGGTTGTGGCCATTAACACACCAGAAGTTAGAAGAAGTCCTTTAATAGTTGAGAACACTTGTTAGCTATGTACACCAATATGCTTGACTATGTACTTTTGTCTTTGGGTGTGTCTGGCTTTGGAAATATATGGGTGTATCTAGTTCTGTATTTGTAGAATTGCTTGTATATAGTTCATTGTGTGGAGCTGTGTATCTATGAATTAGTGCAACAATCCTTGTGTGTGTGTCTCTAGGCGTGTCCCCCTTAGGCTGTACACCTTTTGTAGTCACCATGTGTGACCTTGTAACACACGGAAGTGACACTTAAGTCTGTTCTAAACAAGCTGTGTGTGCAGTGAAAGAGCTTGAGGGATGGGAAAAATATATTCTAAAGGCCTCATACACATTAGATTGAAATAGGTGGAACCCACCGATTGCAGCGCAACTTATTGTGTAAGGCTACCTTCAATCTGGCAGGCTGTTCCAGCAGGCAAGCGGAGGATTGGCCGGACACAAACCGCAGCATGCAGCACGCATCCGGCAGTGCAGGATCCACATCGCTGGTGGGAAACTAGCCTAATATGTATGGGGGCCTTGTGACTCTCCCCTGACAGATTATGTTGGGCAAAAGAAGGAATAACAAGTTGAATTTCAATGCTTGATTCATTTGATTCTAGCGGGAGATAAGCTTCTGCCAGAGGTGTCTGGAAACAGCTTTTTCTGTATTGAATGGAGTAGTTGTGAGGAATAGCTGTGAGCCAAACAAGTACCCAGTCAACAGATATTGTACGTGTATGAACCAATGTCTATTGAAGGTTTAGTTAGATACAGGAGCTGCCAGCTCTAACATCTTCTGTCATATTGTTGACCTGCCTGATGCTGCTAAAAAGTCAGTTCAGCCAACATTTACCTAATGCATATGGGCACCTAATGTGCATTAGCATTTTACACTAATCCTTGCCAATTTATAGTAGGTAATACTTTGTAATATGCAGCTTTTATTTAGCAGTTCAATGCATTGACTGTCATTAACAGCTTCAGTATCACCGCTGCTGAATTGCATTTGAAATAAAGGACTGGTTTTAGGTAGTTATAATGTGTCCGCATTTTAGTATCTGTACCGTGGGTAAAATACCATATAGATTACCATATAAGATCACCAGCTTCAGGTATTATGGCCATAATTTGATTGCTAATATACCACTTCATGTGGTCATCTGAAATCTACCTTAAGGCCCCTTTACACTGCTTAATTGAGCAGACGATTGTCTGAAGCGTTCCTTCCCAACAGTGGAGGAGACTGCTGTTTTACATGTAGCGATCTCCTCCACAGTATGGGGGGTAGTGATCGCTAATAACATCGCATGTCCTCATACAGAATCATTGTTTGCTGGCACTAACCACTGCCCGCAAATGATGATTTAGTTGTTTGTGTTTTGCTTGTTCATCAGGTAATGAGCTGCACCTTTACATCGGCGTTCGTACAATGTAAAGTGGTCTTTACTTAAGAGACATTATCACAAAGAAGTAGCCAGAGAAGGAGACATTAGTCACTTTACGTAATTAAATTTACTCATAAGTTTAGTCATATAAGCTAAGTAACTAATGGCGGATTTAGAAAAGTGTATAATCAATTAGTCAATTAATGACACAATTTTATTTAGCGATTTAAAGCAGATGACAGACCAGCATTTTGATGCAAAAATTATCATGTACAAATTTATTGACGTGATCGTTTACTCGCATAACTGAGGATCATTCACTGTATTTACACAGCAGTAATTTTCATAAAACTGCCTGTTTTTACATCATTCACGTACCTGAAAGACCACATCATGTACCCTTCCATTACCACAATTCAATACCCGCAAAAGATAATTTATCATTGTTTACACAATTATTGTCTGACATGATTTTTAGTGTTCAAATTGTCCAGATTATCTACTTGTCTGAATGTTTTCCCTCCAAAATTAAAAATAAAAAACTGAAGAAACATTGTAGATAGTTTAGCACCCTACCATTTGTGTTCCCAGTCGCCATGCAGAACTATGGTACTGATTCATCAAGACCGGGCTCTGTGATGTCAGCCTTGATGGGGCCTGTGCAGCCAGAGGAGGCATGTATATATAAAAAGGCCTTGTCATATATTACACGCCTCCTCTGGCTGTCCATGTGCCAGAATAAAACCTATGGCAGTTCGTAGCTGCTGCAGATTTCATTCATGATTTGCTCCAGTTTCTGGTGTAAGCAATGATGAATGAGCTGGGACCGATGGCCACTCTCTGTTTATGCAAAATTGGCGAGGATGGCGTAAAATCCTAATTGTGACTAGAAAATCCAACAGATATGCAACTTTTTAAGACAGAAAAACAGCATGGGGGAATAATAAATTTTCTCCTATGTGTCTCCTGCACACCATGAACAAGCCTTACGTAGTCTGACACTGCAGTCACAGTCCTTTTCATCTCGTCTTAAGCCATGCTAATGTACATTTGGTCGGCTGTGGACTAATGATCAAATGGCCAGCTGGCTTCCATAAGCTGTCACATCACTGAATGGTTAGATGCATTTAGTATATCCTATATGCAGTACAAGGCCTCATACACAGGACTGTATTTTTCATCCACGTGCTATCCACATTTTTTGCTATCCATTCATTTCTATGGAGCCATTTGTTGTGGATAGGTGTGGCCATTCCAAAAATGATAGAACATGTCTTATTCCTGTCCATATAAGAATGGTCCTTTCTGTAGATGGGAGTGAATATAATGTGGAATGCAGTTGGAAGGTATCTGTTGGATCTCAATACAGACACAGCTATGTGCATGAAACCTAAGTCTACATTATATAAACTACAATAAATGATTAATTGTTTTTTGCTGGCCTCTGTCACTCCTGTTGCTGGTTCCCTGAACCCACAAGACTCTGAAGCTGTCCCTAGACACTGTCAGTACAATGGCACTGTAGTTTATGTAATGTATAGTATTAATTAGCGGTATAATTTGTCTTCTGTTTATGTAGCTGGTTAGATGCAAGAAGCGCTTTGTTTGAGGTGACTACGTGCCCCAGCTTGCCCTAATTAAGCTATGCTGAAAGAGGTGGTGTCATGAGCTTGCTATCCCTTTCTGCCCTAGAGCTGCTCCTCCACCAGCACAAAACAAGGAATGTGGTTTACCTGGCTGAGAGGGGGTCAAGTGATATCCCCTGCATATGAGAATCATCTTATTGCAAGAAATGTTCTACCATGCACAGGTCTCTATGTCAGCTCTTTGGTTAAGAAGTTGGTATTTTTGAATTGTAGACATTAGTTGCCCACGTGTGCAAATGGCTTGCCTGTTAATCGGATACATCACTACATTCCCATCATTAACTGTGTATTATGTAGAGAGTAAACTACCTTAACTGCTGCTTGTGACCTTTCTGGGTCATCTCAAGTGGACTGTTATATGACTGCTGCGGGTTTAAGAAAGTCCAGGCGGGTATGGTGTCAGATGCACACATGTGTACAGACTCAATGGTAGTTAAACAGCAGCTGCTAGAGAAATGTGATTCACACCAAGGAGAGGCTGAGGGTGGCTTCTACAGAGAATAAATGAGTGTAGATGTAAGAGCCCTTTACACAGGCCGAGAATCCCACAGATAATAGCTAACAAGTGTTCATAAAAACGCTTGTTAGCGATTATCTGGTGGCGTAAATGAACCACCGATTACCCGATCAACGAGCAAAACACTCATCCATCAGGTAATAGATCGTTTGTACGGTCACACAAAATCTCTTTTGCCTCAGCAGATCGTGTCGTGAAAACAGCATCTGCTGCAGGCAAACAACTACGTCAGTATCTGGACGAGCAATGGTGTTAACGATAGCTCTTCCCCATACTGTGGAGGGGATCGCTGCATGTAAATGTATGGCCAGCATAATAAAAGGGATCTATCCACTGATAACAATACTATACATATTCCATGCTCCAGGTGAATGGAGAATTTGCTCCTTTAGGACAGAGAAGCTAAGAGTAGGTTCACACAGAGTGCGTATTTATTATGTTGGCCATACATAAGGGACTTCATTCAGAGAGGTGTTTTCTCACCTACTTCTCATTCATGGCTAGTCTGTGAAGGTTGTAGCCTTGGAAGACAATGCCATAACAAATCACTGATCGATTTCTGCCATGATTTGTGGCCTAGTGTGGGCTTCCATTGAAAGGACGCTGATCTGTAGTTTGGCAAGAACAACTTTTCAACTAAACATGTCTAGTATATGATAATGACATCAGCTTGTTGCTTGCAATGGAAACATATGAGAGAGAGGAAATGAATAATTGTATGATAAACATAATTATTATTACACATAAACATACAAAAATTATTACACATAAACACACAAAAATGGTGATCAACTATTGGTGATGGTGCTCGTTATAGGCAATTTATTTGAAGGTGTAAATGGACCCTTATACTACATTTCTTCTGCAGCTTACCTTCAATAATGACATAAGATAGTGGGTTGTCCTAGTTATATAACACCTTGCAACTTTACCGAAAAAAGGGAAAAAAAAATACACATTTGAAAAGAAAATTAATATCCAGGTTACCAATTAATACACTTCAGCCAGAAAAGATTATAAAATAATTGTATGTAATGACTAGACTTTGCTTCCTAGTCAGGCAGCAGACTGCTCTGTTTTCTCCCAGGTGGCTTTGGACATACAGTAAGTACTCAGGAAGCAAGGAGGTTTCAAGATAATGATATAGCCACACGGAAATGAGTATAATATAGTCATAGGCGTTATTTGTGCACTCATGCAGGTGACATATACAACATGCTGTGATCATTTGTAATTTTTTTTTGTCCCTCCAAATTACTCAGTGTTTGGTTTAAATAGCTTAGTCCAGTGATTTAGTAAAGGACATGTTAAAGTGGCAGAATTCACAAAAAGTGTCCAGAAAACCTTCTGTGTAGTAATACTGAAGCCCCTTTCTAGTAACTGCAATGATGACTGACCAAGGGAGACATCTTGTGTGTGACACTTAATGTCCCTTCAATGTCTCGTGGACATACAATCCAGCTGTCCCCTGTGCCCTAAAACATGTGACTAAGATGAAAATAGCGTCAAAACATTCCATGGCGCATACCGCCTCTCACATTACCTGGAATCCAGCAATGACACACTGAGCTCTTACACAATCCACTCCACTTAACCCCTTTCATCTCCCCCCTGCCCATTATAAATAAAGCTCATGGTCACAAAACTTTTCTAATTACAATTTGGAAGGGAGTTGTCCTGCCATGTTTGCAGAGTTAGAGGCCAGTTTGGCTTCTATATTCTTTGGTACTATATTACTATGTATGTTAGGTATTCTGTCTACTTTGCACTGACATTTCTTCACAGTATTGTGCACTGAGCATTGGGACAGCATGTTTTCAGTTGTATGAAACAAGTTCAGATAGATTAAAAGGGGTCCAAGTGAAGACTTAATGTAAGGTTGAACTTGCAATAAATATAGTGGGGCAAATCTACGAACACTGTCTAGAAATGAGTCTTAGGGTTCATGCACACAAACATATTTTTTCTCTATGTACGCTCCATTTTCTTTGCAGCCCATATGCGGAACCTTTTAGTTCAATGGGTCTGCAAAAAAACGTAAATGACTGCGTGTGCATTTTTTGGGCACACAGAGGTGCCTTTGTCAGGCAAGGCATAAAAAGGCTGGAAAAGTGTGTAAAATACTTGATAAATGTAGTACAAAGCATGTACACCACTTTTTGTGACGCAAACTGTACCTACAGTAAATCTCCTCCAGTGTGTTTCCTTTCTCCCTTCTTTCATTGAAAACTGATATACATGTTTCCATGACTGAGGCGCATATGGTTGGAACTCTGTGCCAAGCACTATGGGAGAAATGTATCTTGCTCCCTTGCTCCTCTTTTTTGGCAACAAAAACTCACAGACCTTGTGTTTGTGACTTTTTAAACAGCACATGCGACACATTTTTTTGCAATCTGTGTTTCTTCACTGCTCTTGCCACTTTCTGAAAAGGAGCAGTGGTGGGGTGGGTGGTTCTAGAAGGTATACCATATTTATCTTCATTTGTGCCTGTTTTCAGGAGCTAAAAAAGACAGAAATCCACACCAGCTCCAAGCTGTCATAGATTTAATTTATACACAGGGACTACTGGAGGATGCGCCTAATATATGTTGAAAATTGTTATTAATTAGTTGCATCCTCTGGCTTGGGATATTTCAAGGACCAGCCAGTCTTTGATAAATGCCCCCTAAATATGTACCTGAAGTATGCCGGAAAGGATGACTATCTTCTATTGGTTCTTCATATCTAGATGGCAACACTTTTTATGCTCTTTTCTGCCATCTTTATATATATTTTCACATTGATTCCTATATGCCTGGTATGAAGTATTTGCCATATATGATCTCTTTATGTTGGTGCCACATCATTGTAAAAGGAATTTCTTCATGCCTGTATACTAAAAAGAAGTCAGGGTATAGCTGGTCCTGAGGATGGCAAAAGTTCTACAAGTGTATGAACTCATGGCACACTGTTTCTAAAATAAACTTGATGTGCCAGCCTTGGGGCATTTGGCATAATGGGTGTATATACTACAGCACTAGGATACTCCATTTTGGAACAGCCCGTTCTTTGTGGTTTTTTTAATTGTGCCAACCATTTAGGCTCAGTAGTTCTCAAATAAACCACTTAGACAGTGAAAATTGCATAGTCATAAGTACAGATTTTTAATAACCATTCCAAGCTTTATGAATCTTTGTCGCCATTGTAAATTAGACGTGTCATAAAATCACTCAGTAGAGACTAGCCAAACATTGCAAATAGCATATATGTCTACAAAGATGGACAGTTTTCATGGAAACACTGGCCTGGAAACTTTTCCAAATAATGGGGGACATTTGCTAAGGTAAATATGCCACAATTCTGTAGATGCTTTATGTGGAATTTGTGTTTTACCACATGTTTAGCACTGCATTTGTGTGTTAGACAAATATTTTGCAAATAGCATTTATTATGTAGAGAAAGTTAATAGAAGATAATTACTAATGTATTGTGATTGTCCATGATGCGTCTGGTTGGATTCCATTTTCCATCATATTATACTTTGATAATTTCTGTGGTTATGACCACCCTGCAATCTATCAGTGATGACCATGCTTGTACACCATAGAAAAAAGCACTAGCCTATGTGAGCTCCCACTGTCCCGATCAACATCAAAATTTCTCCAAAATGTTGGTATAAATTGGTAACTATGTTGACCAAGATGTGGTGTAAAGTTAGTCAAGAGTGTGTAAAGATGAACCAAATGTATCATCCAGCATGAACCACTGATACATTTGGCATATCTTTAGACTGTAGACAAAATGCCCCTTTACACAGACCAGTGATCAGGAACAAAAAAACCTCTTTCTCGATCATAGCCCCCATATATGAGCTTGCTTGTCGGTGATTGCATCTTTCCTGCAGAAAAAAATGATGTTTTCTTAGCAGCACATTACCATGTAACAGTGGATGAAACTATGAATGTCCTGCTGATAGTATGCAGACTGAATGGGGCATCAATCACTTGTTCAGACCTGAAATTGCCCTGTGTAGGACCTTAAAGGGAACCTGTCAGCTCCGAAACACCCCCTGAACTGGAGTAAGCGGTGTATAGTGTAAGTAATGCTGAATCCGAATATGTAAGTTTTATCTTCATACTCACTTCCATTCTCGCGCTGTGCTCCCACAAACCAGCAATAAAATACATTGAGAGGACTCTTCTTTGAGTCCTCTCCATTATGTGAGTGAGCACTGGAGTCTGCTGAGTGCATTTTACTGCTGGTTTGTCAGAGTACAGAGTCAGAATGCAAGTGAGTATGAAGATAAAAATTACATAACCGGACTCATAGTAACATAGTTTATAAGACCGGAAAAAGACATCTGTCCATCCAGTTTGGCCTGTTTTCCCACAAGTTGATCCAGAGGAAGGCAAAAAAACCCTGTGAGGTAGAAGCCAATTTTCCCCACTTTAGGGAAAAAAAAATTCCTTCCCGACTCCAATCAGAATAACTCCCTGGATCAACGACCCATCTCTAGTAACTATAACCTGTAATATTATTACCCTCCAGAAATACATCCAGGCCTCTCTTGAACTCTTTTAGTGAACTTACCATCACCACCTCCTCAGGCAGAGAGTTCCATAGTCTCACTGCTCTTACCGTAAAGAATCCTCTTCTATGTTTGTGTACAAACCTTCTTTCCTCCAGACGCAGAGGATGTCCCCTCATCACAGTCACAGTCCTGGGGATAAATAGATCATGGGAGAGATCTCTGTACTGACCCCTGATATATTTATACATAGTTATTAGATCTCCCTTCAGTCGTCATTTTTCTAAAGTGAATAAGCCTAATTTTGATAATCTTTCTGGGTACTGTAGTCCACCCATTCCAGTTATGACTTTAGTTGCCCTCCTCTGAACCCTCTCCAGCTCTGCTATGTCTGCCTTGTTCACAGGAGCCCAGAACTATACACAGTACTCCATGTGTGGTCTGACTAGTGATTTGTAAAGTGGCAGGACTATGTTCTCATCACAGGCATCTATGCCTCTTTTGATGCAACCCATTATCTTATTGGCCTTGGCAGCAGCTGTCTGACACTGGTTTCTACAGCTTAGGCTACTTTCACACTAGCGGCAGGCCTGATCCGGCAGGTGAAGGGTGCTGCCGGATCAGGCCTGCCGCAGTGACATGTGTGGAGCCGGAACCGCGCTCCGGCCCCACACATGTCACACAGTACATACATACACATAAACATACACACACATATACACAGACAAATACACATACATACCTACATGCTCCCGGCAGGTCTTCAGAGCGTCGGAGGGACAGGACGGCTCGCACAGGTGACGATTCCCCACAGCGCCCTCTGCTGGGCGCCTGGTGGAATCGTCACCTGTTCACGCCGTCCTGTCCCTCCAACGCTCTGAAGACCTGCCGGGAGCATGTAAGTATGTATGTGTATTTGTATGTGTATATGTCTGTGTATGTTTATGTTTATGTGTATGTCTATGTCTGTATGTGTGTATGTGTAGCCGGATCCGTCATGAACTCCATTGAAAGTCAATGGAGGGCGGATCCGGTTACCATTGTGGTCACACCAGACGGATCCACCCCCATTGACTTGCATTGGGGGTCATTCCGGATCCGTCTTGGTGCGGATGCCTGGACCGGAGAGCAAACCGCAGCATGCTGCGGTTTGTTCTCCGGTCTGAAGACGGAACGGAATGCTTTCAGGAGCATTCCGTTGTCTTCAGTTCAGTTTTGTCCCCATTGACAATGAATGGGGACAAAACTGAAGCGTTTTATTCCGGTATTGAGCCCCTATGACGGAACTCAATACCGGAATTTTAAAACGCTAGTGTGAAAGTAGCCTTAGTTTGCTGTTCACTACTTACACTAATACTATGTCACTTACACTATACACCGCTTACTCTTGTTTGGTGGGTGTTTCAGAGCTGGCAGATTCCCTTTAAGTTTATGCTGTCTAAATATTATATTATTATAATTTTTATAATTATTATATCAAGATTATTAAATCTGCCCTATTGTTTTTTTATTTGGTTCTACTTATATACTATTAAACTGCCAGCTCAACCCTTTATTGATAAGTTGATGCAGCATATATCATGATACATTCAGATGCTGGCTTCCCTGCCCAGTCTTGTTCCTGTACTGCTCGAGTCAATCCCTGTTTAATTTAAAGGGAAATTGTCACCAGCTTACCCTTTAAGGTAAATTTTATATAGGATTTGGGTGAGACACTTTATTAGGAATTAATTTACTGTTCTTTGGGATGCAGTTTTTGATTTATTTATTTTTGATCCCCATATTATATAAAGGCCCATAAATATAAAGAAATTACACAAATGGTAGTTTCGCAAATAATAAAATGTTCCATTGAGAGAAGCGTGCTCATAATAATTTACTGGGCATAACATGTAAAGATAATCTACTGCTGGTATTCAGAATATAATCAGAACCTCAATGACTATTTTGCATGTTGCTCAGTCTTAGTTGTGAAAGGAATAACCAATAAATAATGTCACTGTAACATCAGAATATATGTCATGCATAGAAGTGTGGTTTGACCGTTGACAAGTAAAATTTCCAAGAATGTGGGATATAAAGGGGATTTCTAACCTGAGAAATATTTTCCTTCTATTACTTGGGGGAAGGGGGAGGCGGGTACGGCAGTGTTTATCAGCTGCAGATGTTGCAGACATGTACTCCGGGCAGATTCCCTCCTCTCATTCTCTGTAATCGGAGAGGTATATGTGGCATTATTCATGGATAAACCAGCTCTACTAGATCACACAGCCTCCCCTGCATGTCTCTGCATGGCCTCCCTGCATTCCTGTACCTCAAAGCTTCTCTGTTCTCAGGGCACAACAATCTTGCTTTGTTTCTAAACCCAGTCTTCTCTTTTTTTCATAAACTCCTATATATATATATATATATATATATATATATATATATTTATTTTTTTAATTTGATCTAGAGTTTCTGCCAGACACATTTTCCCTTTCCCCCTTTCATCCCCCCAGTTCTGCCTCTGCATGTCTTTAGCTTGAAAGCTCCACCTTGGTAAAGTCTGCTCAGAAATCAGATTATCTTATTTCTTTAGAATTAACATGTTCATCTGTAAATATATAGTATTTCCATGAATTGTATGGTGGACAGTGAAAGGTCACTAAAAATGGTTGGAAACAATGTATCACAGTGTGGTAATTTATCTTTGGTGTATGGTCTGTGAAAAATAAAACAGACAGCTCTCCTGACATGTCTACTTAGTAAAAACTGTATTCACCATCAATAACATTTCTAGAGCGTCTTAGTGTAGAACCCACACTGTGTCATTCCTCTGTTATTGCTCCTGAAAATGTAAGAATAATTTGATTTTTTTTTTTCATATTATGTAACTCCGTGTAGAAATCTAAGAAAAGTTGCCCCAGAATTTTATGGGGAGGACAAATATTTACTACAACAAATGACTTGAATTCAACAGCCCAATACTCCTCCCTGCTGACTACGGTCGAGAGTCAGGAAACCTCCATACACAATAGAGGGTCAGCCAGTCCCATCAAAATCATGAAGTTCAGAAAACATTATAGGGGTTATCAATTCTAAAAATGCCCCCCACAATGCCCAGACCGCTCCTATAGATCATATTTACACAGCTCCCCAGCACCCATGTCATTCCAGATCCCTGCACAGCCACCGCTGCATTTTCCTGTAAGGGTTAGTGTGATCTATAGGAGGGGCCCGGGCATTGTGGGGGGGCATTTTTGGAATTGGATAACCACTTTAAACTAATGAGTATGGCCAGATTTAGTGATGTCTTCCGGTCTCCCAGGTGTTATACCTGGAGTAAAATGTATTTCTCACTATTGTCTATGTAGTGATGCAATGACAAGAATCATCCTTCAAAGATAAATTTCTTCTGTGATGGATATCATATATTAAGGCCCATTTACATTACCCAAGGAGCAGATAATTGTTAGGAAGAAAGTGTTCCTTCCCCACAATTGCTTGTTTGTCAGTGGAGGACATGCAGTGATCTCCTCCACAGTATACGATGGAGCGATCACTTAATGTTTGCCAGCAGCAGAGCATGTTTGCACAGCAGGATCTGCTGATGGCAAGCGATGATTTAGGTGACAGCACCAATGTTCCTATTACCTGATAAACGAGCGTTTCACTTGTTCATAATTAGCGGCACACTCCAGCAGATTCATTAGCAGTCCAAAACTGGGCAATGTAAAGGGACCCTTAGTCATTTTTAGTTTTGGATTTGTACCGGTGACAGGCTTGGGCTCATCTGATATTTTAGTTCATTAGCACTAGGATGGGGAGAATAGACCAAATCTGGCTTTATACAGAGTTTCAGTGTCTAGTTAATTTATGGCGTATAGCCTATCATTTGTGGCCAAGTCATGGGAGAGGGACTATCTTCAATTCTTTGTATAATATTTACACAGGGAGTTTTGTTTAATGTCACATGGCTTTTATGGATATCCATATTTTTAAAGGTCCTCACCCTGCCCTGTCTGTCTCTATAGAGTCAGTATCATAATTCCTAGTTTTATCATGGGGCAGAATATCTTTTGGTGTCTTTAATTATTTTTTTTTTCTGTCCTTCAGCCTGAAGTCCTCATGCAAACAACCGTGCAGACAGAGCCAGCAAGGTCTTGTAGAAGGTAACAGACTCAAAATATCAAGGTAATTCCTACACTGTATTCACTGTACCGATATGTGATATTATTAAAACTCTTTATAGTTATTACAACCTCGTGCTGTAATGGGAAAGGGTTAAGGGTTATCCTTTAAAACAGTTGCACATAACAATCATTTTGCCTCTTCCACTTTACTAAGGTCCCCTTAGCGTAAATCTGATTGTCATAGACAACTGCTCTACTTTTCCCTTGAACCAGTTTTGATAACTCCACAAGAAGAGAAAAGCAACTGTACAAAAATAGGTTTTATTCGTAGACTGCAGTGGTTTATTGCAAGCTGCATGCTGTGTCCTTAAAGGCGTTGTGCAGGGGTTTTATATTGATGACCTTACCCCAGGATAGGTCATCAATATCTGATCGGAGCGGGTCCGACCCCCCCCCCCCCCTCCCCCGGATCAGCTGTTTGAAGAGAAGGAGGTGCTCCATGCGAGCGCTGCTTCCTGTTCATTAGGGTCCATTCCACAATTTGACAGCTGATCACCCCCGCTGATCAGATATTGATGATCTATCCTGAGGAAAGGTGATTAATAAAACCCCTTTACGTCATTCTAGAAAGAAAATCTGCTGTTCATCAGAAATGACTTTCATTTTTAAAGTGTAACTGTCAATCAAATTAATAATATATACTATATAGTATAGTATATAGTAACTGCCTAGAAATGCAGGAGTGTGGGCAGTCAGCACTCGCCATTGATATTTTAGTTCTGTAAGTCTTCTTACAGTAAACTTTCCCTAGATGTGGCTTCAAGCAATCACTAACTATATGGATATACAGGGGAATCTCTATAACAAGATAACAAAGACCCAACAGTTATAGATATATATTATGAAATATATTGCCCCAGAAATTTGAATATAGTAATATAAAATAGCCTTTAAAAGTGGATATTCATTGTTGTGGTCAATTGAATCACATCTGTGTTGACACCTTCCTCCCATGATTTGGATCTCCAATAGCAAGACTTTTTAAAAAGGGACTCTGTCAGCAGTTTTGACCATGCTAAACTTCTAACATCACTAGGTAGTAGCCTGGAATAAGCAGGACAAACATACCTTTTGTGAAGCTTTTATTATCAAGAGTACTGTGAATATGAACCTTTATTCTTCCAGAATCTGCTCCTGCATGTGCACTGTAGGTTGAGCTGCTTCACAGACCTTCCCATTGGCTCTGAGTGACAGCTGTAGCATGGAACCAGGAGACCACTACAGCTGTCACTCAGAGTATAGCTGAGGGACTGTGGAACAGCTCAATGCAGGAGCTCCCCCTTTAGTGCATTTGGAGGATCAGAATTTGGTAGAATAAAAGCTCATATTCACACTACCTCTGATAATGAAGGTTCCACAAAAGGTATGTTTGTATTGCTCTCCACAGCACCTACGTGCAATCAACGGTTCAGCATAGTCAAAACTGTTAACAGACTCCCTTTAAAAGGGTTCTCCAGGAATAAATCCTTTTTCTCTAAGGCCGAATGTGGGACATCATCATTATGTGACCATGCCCATGCACCACCATATGTAAAAAGTCCGGGGACTAAAACATGGGCATGCAGGAGCCAATGCAGGGAGCAGGTAAATATGAATCTTCTGCGGGCATTAAAGAAAAAGGGGATAATTTACTATTCTGAAATATGCCTAAATTAGGCGTATTTCAGGTGCTGATGGAGGTGCAAGAGCTATCTGCGACTCCGCTCATGCCAGGTCTAAAATTGTGGGCGTGGCATGGGTGCTGAAGGGGTCAGGCTGGTAGCCCTGTCTCATTCATCATTTTCTATGCCTCTTTTAGGTGCTGGTGCTAGATGCGCCGAAGTTATGGAGAGGCCTGCGCCACTTCATAACTTCCGTGGAACCACCGCCAGCTATGGGCCTTTATTAAGACCGGCGTCTAAAACGCTGGTCTTAATAAATATGCCCCAAAGTCTTTATTCCTGGAGAGCCCCTTTAAGCCCAGCGCTCATTTCACTTGGTAATGCCTATTGTTAACCAAATATGTTTTTGTACTTCTGTTAATGGGGTGGTCGTGCAGAACATGGAACTGTTGGGAAATTTTGTCTGTTTTGTTTCCTCCAGTTAAAGGGTTGGTTACTTGCTTCCATTTGGTCGTTCACACCTTACACTTGTTTTTAGTTTGCTTTTTTTCTAGCCAAGTCTCTTTTTGTCTGGGTACACAGTTTAGTATAGGGACTAGAGATGAGCGAACGTGCTCGAAACCTCCTCAGGACGACTGAAGCGACTGCCTGCGCCCATGCGAGCGCAGGGGAGCCGAGCGGTACAGTGCTCGTTTCGAGCACGTTCGCTCATCTCTAATTGGGACCCATCTGAGTGAGATTGCCTTGTGATGGGAGGTTGGCTCAAACAATTTGATCAAAATTTGCAATAGTATTTATATGTATAGTATATAGAGCATTAATGTTATTTAAAATAAAAATATAATGTTTGTATGGATCTTAGTGCCTGGATGGTGCTTTTGCATTTGTTTTTTCTTTATTTACTCTATTAAGGGCACAATCAGTAATTAAGGAGCCCATACACATTAGATAATCATTGGCCAAATACACCAATACCTGCAGTTGTCGTAGGAAATAAATGTCAGACATGTTGGATTTCAACTTATCCCATCCCTTGTTCCTATAGCAAAATTATCTCCTGTCAAAGGTGTCTTAGTCCCCTGTCCCCATTGAGAACAATCCAGAATTTGCAGGGACTGTCCCTAATTTTTAGAGATAGTCCCTGCATTTTTGGGCCTCCCTGGGTCGAATGCGAGTGGAGCCTATTTTTTTACCAATTTACCAGCTGTAAAATGTGTAACTTTGCATGCGTATGGGAGGCTGGAGGAGTAGCTCTCTATATGGCCACATTTACAGATCAATCTGCATATGTTGTGTATGTGTTCATATGTTCATACATGTCTTCCTTTCGTTGTTATATATCTGAATTCTTAATGGTGCTTTTCTTGTTTCCCAGAATTACCTAACAGGGAGTGTAATATTAGCATGTTAAGCAAGGGAAACATTCTGAAGTAATAATTGAATATATTGGACAAGCTTTAAAAAGACTCCTAACCTCCATTTTAGATCTTCAATAGTTTGTATATGAGCCATGAAATGTGCTCATCATCAGCGTACAGTATATGTGTTCATAGCACCCCCTCTGCTGTTAGAATAGAGTATTGCCTGATATGAAGGTTCAGTTTTACAAGAGCAGCTGGGCCAATTAAACAAAGTGAAAAGTGACCCAGCGTTTTGCTAAGGATACACTGTATTTTACAGAATGTTTTAGACATCAGAATATATTTTGCCTTTGTGTAGCTTCCATTCACTACAGTGGGAGTTACAGTAACAGTTGTGTGCCAGTCCACTCGGCTGTTTCCGTAAGCTCATACACCCGGGGCCAGCGCTTAGTCCAATCTTAGTGAAAAGGGCAATATGGGACAACTCCTTTAAATACTACCTTATAATGCTTGATGGAAAAAAAAATCTAAGAGACAAATTTAAACCATTTGTTGCCAGGGGTCTTTGACCGATTTCACCTATGGTAGCCAGGACAATTTTCACAGTTTTCGGATATACAAATAAAACCTAAATTACAAAATAAAAAAGTCACAGTAACCCCCCCCCCCCCCCAATACACATATATTTTCTGAAAGCAGAAACCTGGCACATTGTCAAAATGCCATTCAGTGTTTTACACATGCCAACACCTTCATGCAACCTTGCGTCAAATTTTTCATAAAAATTGCATAAAAGTTGAAAAGTACTGGGTAAAAGTGTGACCCAAGAAGAAAGTTATATGGAGCAGATGTTATATGGCATCTGACATCTGTACAGAGAAAAGGGATGAACATTTTTAATAAAGACCAACTGAAAAAATGATTTGTAGTCCAAAATTTGTAGAATGTAGTAATAATAAAAAAATGGCCCACATGTGTCCATAGCTTTTAATTGTATCATGATTTACTTTTTTAATTTAATATAATGTCTTGACACATGCAGTACATCCAAGTTGGGTATATTTTTCTTGATAATGATTACTGTATATCGCATTGTAAAAATATTAAAGGGATTTTTGTAAGGAAAAAAATAACGGAAGTGCCGTATTTCACACAAAACTGACATAAATGGAGCCAAACAGACCCCACTGAGTTTAATGGGGTTCATTTGGTTTCCATTTTAGAGTCCGCCTTTTTAGCAGAAAAAAATATATCTTTGACAGAATCTATGATCACAGAACGGAGCCTCTGACGCAGATGTGAACAAGCCCTAAAACAATAGCAAGTTGTTCTAAATATCAATAAAAATCTACCTACTTTTTAAATGAAAGGGATGCCCGGTGCCCCTCGTAAATACAATATACTTATCTGCTTCATGGCACCCACATTGCTCCGGATCCCTACATATTGTATACGAGGGGTCCAGGCATTGGGGGGGGGGGTCATTATAGGGGTTGGGTAACCCCTTTAAGGTCCTTCCAGTGATCACACAGTGATAAAGTGTCCTCTGATGCCATATGACTAAGTCAACCAAATAATGGCCACAGTTTTGATATAACTGTGGATGACACAGGGCTGAAGTTTGACTGCCTGGCCCTCATACAATATGTCATTGCTACAATAATAAGATGCAGAAGGAGACCCTAATGTCAGTAACATGATAAAGCTCTGTTAACATCTGCATCAGTAGCTTCCATAAAAGTGGGTTGCACGTTATAAAAATATTTTATAAAAGCCCCTAAACTTTTGATGTAGCACAATGAACTGTATAGACCGTAAAGCTCCTCATACATTATTCCAGCTGTATTTGCATTCATGTGACCGCTTTCTTGGATTTTCCTGACTTCACCTTTTTCTGGGCTTATCTGAACGCATTCAGTGCCTGTGTGGAAGAGGATACAGAAGGGGACATCCGAGGAAGTGGTCATGTGGGTAAATCATGTGACTGCCACCATGTGGCTTCCTATGGACATGGTTCTACACTTTTTAAGTAGTCCATAGATGAGAAGCTGGGGTAAGGTATGAGGAGCTTTAAGGTTTATACAGCAAACCGTTTAGGGACTTTTTTTGGAATACTTCTGTCAAATCTCATCCACAATGTATAGCTTCACAAGACTGATAAATGTAGTTGTGTATATAGTTAATTTTGCATTAAGAAAAAAACTTGTGTCTTATGTATGACAAAACCAGTCAAGTCTTCGAGTTTCAAATGAACATTTGTGATAAATGAGTTTGTTTTTAACTGGCAGGGAGATGGGAATTTCTTTGATGACCTACACTTTTTTTTTTATAGATGGCGGAGGAGGATACCAGGGAACTTTTGCTACCCAACTGGAAAGGGAGTGGGACTATGGGTCTCACCCTTGACCAAAATGAAGAAGGAGTTTTCGTTAAACAACTAGTACAGAACTCACCAGCTGCCAAGACAGGAGTTGTTCGAGAAGGTGAGTAACATAGTAACATAGTATATGAGGCCGAAAAAAGACATCTGTCCATCCAGTTCGGCCTGTTTTCCTACAAGTTGATGCAGAGGAAGGCAAAAAACCCCTGTGAGGTAGAAGCCAATTTTCCCCACTTTAGGGGAAAAAAAATTCCTTCCCGACTCCAATCAGAATTACTCCCTGGATCAACGACCCCTCTCTAGTAGCTATAACTTGTAATATTATTACCCTCCAGAAATACATCCAGGCACCTCTGGAACTCTTTTAGTGAACTTACCATCACTACCTCCTCAGGCAGAGAGTTCCATAGTCTCACTGCTCTTACCGTAAAGAATCCTTTTCTGTGTTTATGTACAAACCTTCTTTCCTCCAGACACAGATGATGTCCCCTCGTCACAGTCCTGGGGATAAATAGATCATGGGAGAGATCTCTGTACTGACCCCTGATATATTTATACATAGTTATTAGATCTCCCCTCAGTTGTCTTTTTCTAAAGTGAATAAGCCTAATTTTGATAATCTTTCTGGGTACTGTAGTCCACCCATTCCAGTAATTACTTTAGTGTTGCCCTCCTCTGAACCCTCTCCAGCTCTGCTACGTCTGCCTTGTTCACAGGAGCCCAGAACTGTACACAGTACTCCATGTGTGGTCTGACTAGTGATTTGTAAAGTGGCAGGACTATGTTCTCAGTAAAATATGAGGTTAGGAACAGCACAGCTATTACCTTTTTCAGGTATTAATAATGTCCATTAGTAGAAATATCCTCTTAGGGATGAGGGTGCCCGCGGATATCCGGATCCTGACTTGAAGGTTCCACCACGTAATAGCAAAAAAGAAGAAATTCCGCAGCACTCCACATAAATGGTGAAAATTTCTGTGTCTTTTTATTCAGAACATCGTTCACACGGCATTACATAGTTGCGACGTTTCGGCTCTAGTGTGAGCCTTTTTCAAGCTAGTATACAAGTGATCGCACAGGATATATATAGTGGTTCATAAAGGTGTGTCTAACAACAAATGGCCCTTTCTAATGGCACAATAATTGATTAGAGGTGTGACAAAATAATAGGGGTGTAACAGATAAATATACATATCAATCATCCCAGATAGTGCATATAAGTGTATATACAATAGACTTACAGTGTCCTGTTCAGCTAGGAGGTGGCCCGGGTGTTCTTAGCAATAGGCTTCCATGTGTGGCGTCTCCTCACATCCAGCGCGCACGCGCAAGGCGGCAAGGAGAGCCGCCAACGTGCAGCGTCTCTCCCAACCCGACGTGCACGCGCTAGACAAGGAGAGGGGGCGCGACACCTGTAGTAATGTATTCTATGCAAATGTATCACGTCACTCGTGCCTCCCATCGTTTCCTCAGGCTTAGTAAGCGCGTTACCCAGGAGACGGGACGCTAATGAAAGCGCCCGTGTGGGTTAAGCGCTACTATTCCCGTATACAGCGGTGGCTCCGTTTTAGAAAATAGTCTGATATTACCTCCATTAAAGCTAGTTTCAAAGAACGGGCCTCTTAAGGAACCCGATCCATGTTTAATGGACTATCAGGTTCCCATGTGGGAGGTCCGTATACCGTCTCCACTAAATGCCACATGCCACAGTTGTGTGGCAAGATGCATATAGATAGTGGGGACAGTATTACCATGTCTCCCATCTCGGAAGGTACATGCATCCACCAGTTAGGCGGTGCATGTAGAACATCCTTAACGGGGCATAGTCAATGGGCTTAAGGAGGTATAAGACTTCTGTAGTAATCAAAAGGAGAACACCAGCTATTAGTTAATGTAATAAAAATGTACGATATCGGGAGGACTTTCTGGACGCTGATTCCATGCATTTATTAGTATCCGGTTCCAAACCCCAGCTGAGTCAGTCTGCAAGAAAAGTGAAAAAATATTTGTAATTAAAATCAGCTCAACATAGTTGGGTACATGCTTAGTTACATTAAAAGAGTATAAGAAAATAATCGTAATTACCCTGTCATACAAAAATGATGAACTGGATTTCACACAAGGAAAAATCAGAGAAAAACTCCCAATGAAAATTCTCTATTCAAACCCTTAGGTTCGATTGTATCCAACTTGTATATCCATTTAAAGGGTTTCTGTCATCAGAATTTAGCCTACAAAACCGAGTTTCATTTGCAAATCGCAAATGACACCTGATGACAGAAAGCCTTCTTTTATAGAAAACTGTATGGTAGTTTTTGTTAAAATAGCGTTTTTATAATATGCTAATTAGGCCCCCTAGGTGCAGTAGGCGTGAACCCTGCACCTAGGAGCGGCAGTAATAACGCCCCTTACCCCTCCTCCCTTGCGTTGATTGACAGGGCCGGGCAGCCATCTCTTTCGTCTCCCGACCCTGTACGATCGCGAACTCCCGCGCCTGCGCATTGCGATAAGCAATCTGCGCACGCGCGTTGAGAGCCGGCGGCCGCCCAGGTCCCGGCTTCATCAATGCGCATGAAAGAGATGGCTGCCCGGCCCTGTCAATCAACGCAAGGGAGGAGGGGTAAGGGGCGTTATTACGGCCGCTCCTAGGTGCAGGGTTCACACCTACTGCATCTAGGGGGCCTAATTAGCATATTATAAAAACGCTATTTTAACAAAAACTACCATACAGTTTTCTATAAAAGAAGGCTTTCTGTCATCAGGTGTCATTTGCGATTTGCAAATGACACTCGGTTTTGTAGGCTAAATTCTGATGACAGAAACCCTTTAAGTTCTTTCTTTTTTAGCATTTTCTCTCTGTCTCCACCTCTCTTTGGTTTGGGGACATCATCAATAATTCTAAACCTTAGTTGCGATATGTTATGACCCATTTTTTCAAAATGATTGGGTACAGGGAGATCCACATTCTTCTTTCTTATCTTACTCAACATAAGTCTAAGATAAGAAAGAAGAATGTGGATCTCCCTGTACCCAATCATTTTGAAAAAATGGGTCATAACATATCGCAACTAAGGTTTAGAATTATTGATGATGTCCCCAAACCAAAGAGAGGTGGAGACAGAGAGAAAATGCTAAAAAAGAAAGAACTTAAATGGATATACGAGTTGGATACACTCGAACCTAAGGGTTTGAATAGAGAATTTTCATTGGGAGTTTTTCTCTGATTTTTCCTTGTGTGAAATCCAGTTCATCATTTTTGTATGACAGGGTAATTACGATTATTTTCTTATACTCTTTTAATGTAACTAAGCATGTACCCAACTATGTTGTGCTGATTTTAATTACAAATATTTTTTCACTTTTCTTGCAGACTGACTCAGCTGGGGTTTGGAACCGGATACTAATAAATGCATGGAATCAGCGTCCAGAAAGTCCTCCCGATATCGTACATTTTTATTACATTAACTAATAGCTGGTGTTCTCCTTTTGATTACTACAGAAGTCTTATACCTCCTTAAGCCCATTGACTATGCCCCGTTAAGGATGTTCTACATGCACCGCCTAACTGGTGGATGCATGTACCTTCCGAGAAGGGAGACATGGTAATACTGTCCCCACTATCTATATGCATCTTGCCACACAACTGTGGCATGTGGCATTTAGTGGAGACGGTATACGGACCTCCCACATGGGAACCTGATAGTCCATTAAACATGGATCGGGTTCCTTAAGAGGCCCGTTCTTTGAAACTAGCTTTAATGGAGGTAATATCAGACTATTTTCTAAATCGGAGCCACCGCTGTATACGGGAATAGTAGCGCTTAACCCACACGGGCGCTTTCATTAGCATCCCGTCTCCTGGGTAACGCGCTTACTAAGCCTGAGGAAACGATGGGAGGCACGAGTGACGTGATACATTTGCATAGAATACATTACTACAGGTGTCGCGCCCCCTCTCCTTGTCTAGTGCGTGCGCGTTGGGGTGGGAGAGATGCTGCACGTTGGCGGCTCTCCTTGCCGCCTTGCGCGTGCGCGCTGGATGTGAGGAGACGCCACACATGGAAGCCTATTGCTAAGAACACCTGGGCCACCTCCTAGCTGAACAGGACACTGTAAGTCTATTGTATATACACTTATATGCACTATTTGGGATGATTGATATGTATATTTATCTGTTACACCCCTATTATTTTGTCACACCTCTAATCAATTATTGCGCCATTAGAAAGGGCCAATTGTTGTTAGACACGCCTTTATGAACCACTATATATATCCTGTGCGATCACTTGTATACTAGCTTGAAAAAGGCTCACACTAGAGCCGAAACGTCGCAACTATGTAATGCCGTGTGAACGATGTTCTGAATAAAAAGACACAGAAATTTTCACCATTTATGTGGAGTGCTGCTGAATTTCTTCTTTTTTGCTAGGACTATGTTCTCATCACAGGCATGTATGCCCCTTTTGATGCAACCCATTATCTTATTGGCCTTGACAGCAGCTGTTTGACACTGGTTTTTACAGCTTAGTTTGCTGTTCACTAAAATTCCTAGGTCCTTTTCCATGTCAGAGTTACCTAATATTTTACCATTTAGTATGTACTGGTGACTTGCATTATTCCTTCCCATATGCATAACCTTACATTTGTCAGTGTTAAACCTCATCTGCCACTTCTCTGCCCAAGCCTCCAGTCTATCCAGTTCCATCTGTAGCAGTGTACTGTCCTCTTCTGTATTAATTACTTTACACAGTTTAGTGTCATCTGCAAAAAATTATATTTTACTGTGCAAGCCTTCTACAAGATCATTAATAAATATATTGAAGAGAATACGGCCCAATACTGACCCCTGTGGTACCCCACTAGTGACAGTGACCCAATCTGAATATGTGCCGTTAATAACCACCCTCTGTTATCTATCACTGAGCCAGTTACTTACCCATATACAGACATTTTCTCCCAAGCCAAGCATTCTCATTTTATATACCAACCTTTTATGTGGTACAGTGTCAAATGCTTTGGAGAAGTCCATATATACGACATCCATTAATTTGCCGCAGTCCAGTCTAGAACTTACCTCCTCATAGAAACTGATTAAATTGGTTTGACATGACCGATCCCTCATGAAGCCATGCTGATATGGAGTAATTTGCTTATTTTCATTGAGGTACTCCAAGATAGCATCTCTTAGAAAACCCTCAAACATTTTACCCACGACAGATGTTAAACTTACCGGCCTATAGTTCCCGGGCTCTGTTTTTGGACCCTTTTTGAATAATTGGCACCACATTTGCTATGCACCAATCCTGTGGAACACTCCCTGTCAGTATAGAGTCCTTAGATATCAGAAATAAGGGTCTGGAGATGACATTACTTCGCCCTATATAGCTATTTATAAAGGATGTGTTAACCCCGTCTGCTCACACAGAACATAACACTGGTTCAGAGGCGTAGCTAGAGGTTCAGCACAGGGGTGGCGAAACATACTTGAGTGGGCCCCCCACATAGTGGCTTCCCAAACGCACGTTTCCAACTTCACAGGCACATACTACTAGTTGTGGTTATAATATTGTATTAGAAAGATGACTGTATAAACTGCTAGATCATCTATGCTGTTAAGTACAGTACAATAGACTTTCTACATACTCTAGTCTAATACTCTACCACATAATGCAGTAAAATATAGGAGTAATAGGAGTAAAAAACAAGGGGACTCCTATGTTAAAGGAAACCTGTCCCCAGTTTTTACATCACTAAACTAACAGTCCCCTGCCCCTATCAGACCTCAGATCATCAGAATGTGCCCCCATCAGACCTCAGATCAGCGTATTGTGTCCCCATCAGACCTTAGATCAACGTATTGTGCCCCCATCAGACCCCAGATCAGCAGAATGTGCCCCCATCAGACCTCAGATCAGCAGAATGTGCCCCCATCAGACCTCAGATCAGCAGAATGTGCCCCCATCAGACCTCAGATCAGCAGAATGTGCCCCCATCAGACTTCAGATCATCCGAATATGCCCCCATCAGACCTCAAATCGGCTTAATGTGCCCCCATCAGACCTCAGATCGGCTTAATGTGCCCCCATCAGACCTCAGATCAGCAGAATGTGCCCCCATCAGACTTCAGATCATCCGAATATGCCCCCATCAGACCTCAAATCGGCTTAATGTGCCCCCATCAGACCTCAGATCGGCTTAATGTGCCCCAATCAGACCTCAGATCAGCGTATTGTGCCCCCATCGGACCTCAGATCAGCGTATTGTGCCCCCATCAGACCTCAGATCAGCAGAATGTGCCCCCATCAGACCTCAGATCAGCAGAATGTGCCCCCATCAGACCTCAGATCAGCAGAATGTGCCCCCATCAGACCTCAGATCAGCAGAATGTGCCCCCATCAGACCTCAGATCAGCAGAATGTGCCCCCATCAGACCTCAGATCAGCAGAATGTGCCCCCATCAGACCTCAGATCAGCAGAATGTGCCCCCATCAGACCTCAGATCAGCAGAATGTGCCCCCATCAGACCTCAGCTCAGCCTACCCAGCCACAAAAACCTTTCGTGCAGCGTCAGGTCATAGTGTGCACCAGCCAGGGAAGAGAGTGGAGCGCCGGACCGGAGAGCAGCCGCAGCGCAGGACAGGTAAGAAAGGTTTTTATTTTAACCTTATGTGGCTGGTTGGGCTGATCTGAGGTCTGATGGGGGTCCCTACATACAAGTGAGCGCTTCTTGTATTCGCCCGATTGTACTAAGGCCATCCCTGCTGGGCCCCCCAGAGTCACTGGGCCCAGAGCCGTCGCCCTCCCCCCCGGTAGCTACGCCTCTGCACTGGTTTCATTTTGAAACTCATGTTGCAGATGCATTGAAAACCCAAATTACATATATTGGGGGAGATTTAATAATCAAAATGCACCAGAACTCTGGCATAATTTTCACCAAACAACTGGTTTGTGTGTTTTCTTACACTTTTATTGTTTTACAAACTATTTTTGACTTGTTTGACACAGGGTATGGCTTAGTTTAACTCGTTTTCTGCCAAGGCTGTTTGGACATTTTGCATCATTGGTAGTTAAGAAACTATCCTCAGTTTTGACATGCACAAATAAAACCTAAATTACAGAATGAAAAAAAATCATAGTAATCCCCTATATTCCTAAAATGCCACTCAGCACTTTATACCCAAAGACACCTTCATGCAACTTTGCGCCAAACTGTAATTTTTCATAACAAGTGCACAAAAGTTGATATTAGTGGGTAAAAGAGTAACACAAGCAGAAATTTATATGGACCACACCGCTTAAAAATAAAAGTTGAACGTTCATTTCTACCACTTAGGCTTAAAGGGAACCTGTCATCAACTTTATGCTGACCGTACAGAGGGCAGTATAAAGTAATGACAGAAATGCTGATTTCAGCGGTGTATCACACATCAGCTAAAAGTAAGTGGTTGCTGAGAACCAGCATCATAATCATTGCAGCATAGGCCTTGAAAAGAGTCAAATCTACTTGAGAAGAGTCATGGTTATTCCTAATCTCCTGCTCTCCCATCTGCTGATGATTGGCAGTTCTTTCCTAGAGTGATAGGGAGAAAACTAGGTAGAAAACTGTAATTCATCAGCAGGTGGGCAGAGAGAACAGGAATTCATGACTAACCATGACTCTTTTCAGGGGGCCGGGGACTCTTTTCCAGGCCTAGTCTGCAATGATTGTGATGTTGGTTCTTGGCAACGACTTACTTTTTAACTTATAAATGACATAGCGCTGAAATCAACTCACCTGTCTCTACTTTATTCTGTCGTTAGTATGGGCAGCATAAAGTTGATGACAGGTTCCCTTTAAATTTACATGCACATATCTTTATAAAATAACCACACCTGGAAAAAACATAAATCTGGCTTTAAGATGGAAATTTTAAAAACGTAACAACCTATAAAATACAGGGATTACAGTTCTTGAAAAGTAAATGCGCCCCCAAAAACTATTTATTTCTTGAAATCACACAACTTGATTATTGCAATTGCTTTGATGGACTGTTGAAAACCATGTCTACCTTCAGGTAACTTTTTGACAAACAGGAATTATTTTAAAAATTTCATCAAAACAAGCATTAACATAGTAACATAGTTTATAAGGCCGAAAAAAGACATCTGTCCATCCAGTTCAGCCTGTTATCCTGGAAGTTGATCCAGAGGAAGGCAAAAAAACCCTGTGAGGTAGAAGCCAATTTTCCCCACTTTAGGTAAAAGAAAATTCCTTCCCGACTCCAATCAGGCAATCAGAATTACTCCCTGGATCAACGACCCATCTCTAGTAACTACAACCTGTAATATTATTACACTCCAGAAATACATCCAGGCCCCTCTTGAACTCTTTTAATGAACTTACCATCACCGCCTCCTCAGGCAGAGAGTTCTATAGTCTTACTGCTGTTACCGTAAAGAATCCTCTTCTATGTTTGTGTACAAACCTTCTTTCCTCCAGATGCAGAGGATGTCCCCTCATCACAGTCACAGTCCTGGGGATAAATAGATGATGGGAGAGATCTCTGTACTGACCCCTGATATATTTATACGTAGTTATTAGATCTCCCCTCAGTTGTCTTTTTTTCTAAACTGAATAACCCTAATTTTTATAATCTTTCTGGGTACTGTAGTCCACCCATTCCAGTTATTACTTTAGTTGCCCTCCTCATTAGCACCCAAAACGCATTTAATCAGAAGTTTCTTTGCTGGCTTAATTTGTTTTTCTATCACATTGTAAACTTCTTGTTTCCATGGTTATGACCACCCTGCAATCCATCAATGGTGGCCGTGCTCGCACACTGTAGGAAAAAGCACTGTCCTATGTGTACTCCCATGGTATCTGCCTCTAGAGAGCCAGCGCTTTTTCCTGTGGTGTGCAAGCACAGCCACCTCTGCTGGATTGCAGGGTGGTCGTAACCGTGGAAACGAGAAGTGTATCATGTAGGGTTGCCACCTTTCCTAACAAAAAATATCGGCCAAGTCAAGCCACACCCCAAAGCGGGTGTGGTTGTGGTGGCATGGCTTAACATGAGATGTTAAGTCGCTTTCATACTGAAGCTTCCAAATAATATTAATGCCTTTATTAGTGTCCCCCAGTAATATTAATACCCCCATTACTGCCACCCAGAATTAATAATGCCCCCATTAGTGCCCCCCAGCATTAATAATGCCCTCATTAGCGCCCCCAGTAATAGTAATGCCCCATTAGTGCCGCCCAGAATTAATGATGCCCCCAATAATATTAATGTCCCCATTAGAGCCCCCCAGAATTAATACTGCCCCCATTAGTACCCCCAGTAATAGTAATGCCCCCATTACTACACCCTAGAATTAGAATAATGCCCCCATTAGTGCCCCCTGTAAGAATAATGTCCCCATTAGTGCCCCCAGTCACTATAATAATGCCTTCTTTATTACCACTCTGTAAGAAGAATAACCATTAGTGCCCCCCAGTAAGAATAATGGCCCCACTATTACCACCCAATAAGAATAATGCCTCATTAGTGCGCCCCATTAATAATAATGCCCCCAGTAAGAAAAATGCCCCCCAGTAAGAATAATGCCTCCATTAGTGCCCCCTTCTCTGCTTCTGCAAAAAAAAAAAAAAAAAAAAAAAAAACCTCACCTCCTCCATTTGATCGCACTGCAGGAAATGCTCGATGCTGCCTGGAGGCCCTGTGCTCCAGCATGTTGACTTCTCGTAGGTCCTGTCCTCTAGTCAGCAGCGAGTGTTTACAGCAGTGCAAGCAAATGGAGAAAGTGAGTGTTGTTTTGTTTTTGTTTGTTTGTTTTTTTTTTTTAATTAACATAAATAGGGGGATGTAAAGGCTGTAGCGCCCATTAGTAACAGTCCTTGTAGAAAAATACCGGCAATACCAGCCGGGTGGCAACCCTAGTATAATGTGATAGAAAAATGAATTAAGCCAGCAAAGAAGGCAATATGGACAATCACAATACGTAAGTGCCTTGTATTCACTTTTTCTACATGATAAATGCTATTTGCTGAAATGAGACAACCCCTTTAATGGTATAATTATGGTTTTGGTTGGAAGGAAAAGCGTTCAAAACAGCACTGTGTGAATGCGTTCTAAGTGACACTTCAATTAAAAACTGTATGAGATCTGTCAACATTTTAAAATCAGATCACACACTCTGCCTGACAGGAATATTGACTAAATATAAAAGATGACTGGAAGAGGAAACTTTGTCTAATTGATTTATTGTATCTATGTTTAGGTGACCAGATTGTAGGTGCGACTGTGTACTTTGACAACATGTCATCAGAGGATATTGAAAAGCTACTAGCAAATGTAGGGCAGCACACCGTGGGCCTCAAACTACAGAGAAAAGGGGATCGATCCCCTCTGCCTGGTGTGACCTATTCGCATGACGTCTTCAGCTTGAAAAGTCCTGATGTTGTTCTGGTGAGTGATCCCTGAACTCTGATAAGCAGAAATAATTGTATTAATTATGAATTGTTATTTAAAAGGGTGTTATAACACATTGTAAGTGCATGTGATATAGGGAATACCAAATATTAAGAATATCAAAAAGTAAAAGAAATAAAGCAGCTTCTTTCACTGGTTCCATGTTATTGCTACCCAATGCTTTACAAGCTAGAAAATTGAACTGATAGCCATCTTCCTACTTTCAACAGCTAAACAGCTCCGGGTGTATATAAAAAAACAATTTTTTTTTAGTCAGCACCTTCTATAACTTTGTGTTTCATGGATGTCCTATGGCAGCACAGTCAAAATGGGTTAAAGCCCTATAGGCACAAGTAGATAAAGACAGGTTAATAAGCAGTAATGATCAATCAATTAACTAATCATTATAGCCCCTATAACGTTGAGCAGGAGGAAGGGAGCTAGTGTATTTTATTTTTCTTTAGGTCATGATGGAGACAAGGTCCTACTACATTGCGTCTTTTACCGACACTTCTCCAGTGCTCTCCAAGTCTTTCTGGGCTCCCTGTCTGTTACTGCCTCCCTTCTTTGACAGTTAGGTGCGCTACTGTGAATCAGTAATACGATGTGGAGTTACTCGCTGGCACCCAGGTTGCATACTGTGCTGTGTTTCAGTCCCTCTGCTTGAAGGCAATTAAAAATAGTGCTTTCCCTCTTAAGTGGCCCAGCCACTGCGCCTCTTGATTGCAAGGAGAACATTTACCTCTGGTTTCATCTCCTGACTTGATAGGCTGTTCCTCCCCTGGATTTCTGTATGCAGCACCTCTCTCTTGAGATGAGGAAACCTCAGGGAGATGGCTGACCCTTCACTGGCTGATTCAGTGCCCGCTTGCCCTCAGGTGGTAGGTTGGGTAGCTTCGCAATCCCCTAACCTGTACGTGATTCCTATGCCTCCAGGTAGGGGGGAAGGTTTGAGCACCCAGACTCCAGGTAAGTGCATGCCTCAAAACTGTCTTTACTCTGAACAAGCCTGGACAGATCAACCATTAGAGCATCTGACTCTGTTCTGAGGAACAAGGGTTCAGATTCATGTTGGGGTCCCTCATGCTCTGTGTGCTACCTGGTGTGGTGATTTTCAGTTTTTAGTTCAATATGCTGCATACACGCAGCAATAGTGCCATCTACTTACTCTAGCCTTTGTCAGTATATCTAATACAGCTGTGTTCACTCTGTCATATGTTTCTTGGAACACTATGGCTACAATGTCCCCCCAGAGTTCTAATATTGTGTATGCTCTTTTCTTAACTGTCTGGCTATCATGAAGCCTCAAGGAAGAAGTCTAGAAAATCCAGACACTGCAGAGAATGCCAGCTGTCTTTACCAGAGAACTTTGCTTCTGATGCATTCACTACTTGTTCATCACTTAGACCTTATTCTCTGCAAAATGACTCCAGGGAATGTTTTGTCTTGGTGTTAAGACTTTAAGTCCTGAATAGGTCCAGTCTGCCTTATGTTTAAAGCTAAGCAGAACTTAGGGACTGGTCTGGATGGGAGACCTTCTATTCAGCAGGTGCTTTCCTAATGAAAGGAAGCAGGAGGGAATGAGGGAGCCCTGCACCCATGTCTGCGCGTAAGGCTAGCAGCGCAGGCATGGAGCGCTGGGCTAACATCAACTTCCCCCAAGCCAGTCTACACCCCATGGAACAGATGCCACAAAAGTCTACTTAAGAAGTTTTGGGGTGTCTCCTTCAATTCACCAAAGGCTGAAGTGGTGGCTAAAACCCAGGCATCTGTTATGGAGCTACTTCCTGATTCTCCAACCTTTGAAAAGTCCTTACTGCAGATTCTTCCGCCTTAGACTTGGGTATGCATGGTGACAGATTGTGGGTCCACAAAATGTGGCATAATCAGAAGAGGTTGTCATCCAACCGGAAAGATCTCACAGGGCTGTCAGACTGGCCTTAGCTCACTTTTAATCTTCCTTTAGCCTCAACTCTACAACCTTCTCTCTAATAATGAAGTAAAAAAAACAGACTATTTGTCAATGCGCTGGGAGGAGAAGCATATATTATATAAAGCTGAGTGTGTGTGTATGTCTGCTAAAGCATACCTCCCAACTTTGCAAAGAGAGAAAGAGGCCTGGTACCATTAGGCTGGGAAGGGCCAATAACCGTGTCCCTTCCCACCCTGGTAGTGCCAGGCTGCCACTGCTGGTTGTATCTGGCTGGCGAAGGAAAAAAAGGGGGGGCCCACACCATTTTTTTACAAAAATAATTAAATAATTTTTTTAAAAAATGGCGTGGGGTTCCCCCCTTTTTTCCTTCACCAGCCAGATACAACCAGCAGCAGCAGCCTGGCACTACCAGGGTGGGAAGGGACACGGTTATTGGCCCTTCCCAGCCTAATTGTACCAACCTGCAGCCGCCCCAAAGCCAGACCCTCAATTTAGAAGGTCCGGTCCTGCGGGTACCCGGCTCTTCCCGGCACCCCTGGTGGCGGTGGGTGCCGAGGTAATAGATGTTGGGGTTAGTGCTGGCCTGCCATACCGGCAAGCACTAAGCCCAGTATTAGTAATCAGGGCCGTCTGTAGATAGCCATAATTACTAAAACTGTAGTATTGTAAAAAAAAAAATACACACACACAAGTATAAAACATTTTATTGAAATAAACACTCCCGCAGACCCCTGTTTGACCATTTTATTAAAAAAAAAAAAAAAAAGCTGGTCCGACGTAGTCCAACGAATCCAACGTAGTCCTCTGCATTCACGACCCTGAAAAATAGAAAACAAACACACAAACACAGACCACTTACCTCTTCCTGCACTGGGATAATACACACAGCGATGTCACTGTACAGGGATAATAAACACAGTGATGTCACTGTACAGGGATAATAAACACTGTGATGTCACAGTATAGAGATAATAAACACAGTGATGTCACAGTACAGGGATAACAAACACAGTGATGTCACAGTACAGGGATAATAAACACAGCGATTTCACTGTACAGAGATACAGAGATAATAAACACAGTGATGTCACAGTACAGGAATAATAAACACAGTGATGTCACTGTACAGGGATAATACACACACAGATGTCACAGTCCAGGGATAATAAACACAGTGATGTCACAGTACAGGGATAATAAACACAGGGATGTCACCGTACAGGGATAATAAACACAGTGATGTCACTGTACAGGGATAATAAACACAGTGATGTCACAGTCCAGGGATAATAAACACATTGATGTCACAGTCCAGGGATAATAAACATTGATGTCACAGTCCAGGGATAATAAAATACATTGATGTCACA
Source organism: Rhinella marina (assembly GCA_900303285.1). Classification (NCBI taxonomy): domain Eukaryota; kingdom Metazoa; phylum Chordata; class Amphibia; order Anura; family Bufonidae; genus Rhinella; species Rhinella marina. Next base: position 133,088 of record ONZH01017529.1, read on the forward strand.
GTCCAGGGATAATAAAATACATTGATGTCACAGTCCAGGGATAATAAACTCAGTGATGTCACAGTCCAGGGATAATAAAACAGTGATGTCACAGTCCAGGGATAATAAACTCAGTGATGTCACAGTCCAGGGATAATAAAACACAGTGATGTCACAGTCCAGGGATAATAAAACACAGTGATGTCACAGTACAGGGATAATAAAACACAGTGGTGTCACAGTCCAGGGATTAACATTGATGTCACAGTCCAGGCATAATAAACACAGTTCACAGAAAGTTAAAAAAAATAAAAGTATTACACTTACTTTTTTCCTAGCAGCAGGGCCAGCATCACCAGCAGGAAGATCTTCTGCTCGTGTCTTAAGGGGGCGGAGCCAATGCTGACGGCCGCACCCCCCCCCCCCCCCGAGACCCGATGCATGACCCGACCCGACGCAGAGACAGCTGCCAGAGACCAGGACATACCTCCCCCATACCGGGACAGCGGGACTGCCACTGCAATCCGGGACTGTCCCACTGGATCCGGGACGGTTGGGAGGTATGGCTAAAGGAATCTGCACCGTCGCAGCTACAATAACGAAATTTGGCACACAGGTACATCAGGTGTCTGGGAAGGTTTTAGAATGGGTCTCAGCTCTCCAGGACATACCGTTCCTGAGATATCCAAAAAAAATGCATTAGCCAATAGAAGCCTGGTCACATGACCCTTATCAGCCAACAGAAGCTCGCAGGCAGTTAGTCTCCACACACACCAGGTTTCCATAACAACCTAGCCAGTTCACTGCTATAGGTCTGCTTTAAAGGGGCAGAACGCTGTGGACCACACTGTTAAAGGGATATTCCGGTTACCATAAATATAACTTATGTTTTAGACTAACTCATCATCAATCATTACCTCATATAATGTAAATTACCTCATATAATGTAAATTTCACATATTAACGTTAAGTAGTAATAAAAGATGTTTTCTTCAACTGCTACCCACTATGTTTTCTCCTAAACTACTATGGCATCGACCTGTAATTCAGGCCACCCTCAAAAGAAGGACTTAAAAGCCAAACTCCCAGGTCCCACTAAGTCATGCCCCCAACTCAGTCAGGCCACGCCCCTTCCACGCCGCATCTGACTGGGATTGAAAAAATGAAGGTAAAAATCAAGTTCTGTCAGCTGCAGGGGAGGAAAGGTGACTTTCTCCCTGCAGCTCATGCTCAGACTGCACAGTGCTGCTGCCTGAGAGTGAGCTGTTCAAAAGGACATCCCTGTGTCCATCCAGGCCATGCGCATGACAGAGGACAGGGAGTCTGAAAGCCAGACTGTCCAGCCTCCCCCCAATGTGAAGCCGTGCCACCAGTCCCCATGAAGCCACACCCCTAAACACGAGGCCACGCCCCCTGGTTCCATGAAGACACGGAGGAGAAGCTGTCTGAGCGTGAGCTACTGAAAGGGTGGACATCCCTGTGTCTGTCCAGGCCCTGCACAGGACGGTGGACAGGGAGTCTGAAAGCCAGACTGTCCAGCATAAAACCGGACCTCTGGCCACCCTAGGGGCAGGCTGATGTTAGGGTGGCCAGATGTCTGGCTTTAGGCTGGACAGTTCGGTTTTCTGGCTCCCTGTCCTCCGTCTGGCGCAGTGCCTGGATGGACGTAGGGATGTCCACCCTTTCAGTAGCTCACGCTCCGACAGCTTCTCCTCCGTGTCTTCACAGAGCCATGGGGGACCAGGGGCGCTGCTTCACGTTTGGGGGAGTGGCCGGTGAGGTCCGGCTTTCTGGGCTGAAGACAGTGGCCACCCTAGCTGCTGTGGAGGTCACAGTTAAACGGGAGGGCGCTGTGGATGTTTCTGTTAAGGGGCGGGCTGCTGTGAAGGTTACTATTAAAGGGGCGGGCACTGTAGACGTCACTCTCTACATCTTTTAACGACACACACAAACATTAAATGAAATAGATTAAATATACCCGGGCGAAGCCGTGTCCTTCAGCTAGTACATATATACATATATATACATACATATATATATATATATATATATTAGAGATGAGCGAATCATCCAAAATCTATTCGGCGAAGCTGCGTACAAATCATATGTTATTATGTGGTGTTTTGCAAGCATTCGCACACTAATAACGAACGTAAAGTTGTTAAAGGTACGCAGCTTATGTGAACACGTATGCATAAGCGTACAAATTGCGTACGAATCCTCATCGTAATACTGTCTAGTGATGCGTAATACGCAGGCACGCACGACGCTAGGCTTTTGCCGGCTGTGATTGAGATGAGTGTGCCATCCACTCCACTACCTCATCCACTTTCTCCTCCACTACAATTTTGCGCCTTGGTGGGTTAGCCTGGTGGAACACTGGCCAACTATTGCGAATTCTACAAGTAGAAGCTCCGGCTACAGGTCCTTTGGCACTGCTGCCCTGTGCCACGTTCTCCTTTTTTTTTTTTTTGGAGCCCTGTACTGGCCCTGCAATTGCCCTGCAGTATCCCTGATATGTGTAATATGGATTCCCAGAACAATTACACCCCAATTTTAACACAAGAGTTCACTGTCTCTCAGAATTTTACAGACGGTGCTTCTGCTCGTCTCAGCAGTTACAGCACAACTGATGCGTCACTGGCTTACCGAGCCCGTGAGCCAATCGGAGCAAGCCCTTCCCACTAGGTTAGGTGACCGCTTTTTGATGCACAAATAATGAACTAACAGTAAGAGTTCACTAATTAACTGAATTTGTATGCATCAGCGTATAAAGGAACTTATACGTACAATTTATCGGACAAGTACGTAGCGAATGCATAGAAAGCTTTAAGAACATTTTCGAACCTAACAGAGCGAATCTCAAAAAATCCGTATTCGCTTTGCAGTGGAAAATTTCCAAGATTGGTATCGAATCTACAAAGCGGCGAATAGATTGGCTCATCTCTAATATATATATATATATATATATATATATATATATATATATATATTTCCACAGAAGTGAGGCAGCACCTCCAAAAACGTTGAATGGGTGAAGACCCTTTTATTTCCCCAGGCAACGTTTCAGCCCAACACAATGAGGCCTTTGTCATATATACAGTTGAAACCAGAAGTTTACATACACTATAACACTATATAAAAACACACATATGCATGTTTTTCTCAATATCTGACATGAAATCAGAATAAACCTTTCCTGTTTTTGGTCAATTAAGATTAACATAATTATTATCATTTGCCAAATGCCAGAATAATGAGAGAGAGAGAATGTTTTAAGGCATTTTATTATATTCTGCAAAGTCAAAAGTTTACATACATTAATATCTGGTACTATTACCCTTAAACTGTATGACTTGGGGTCAAATGTTTTAGATATCCTTCCACAAGCTTCTCACAATAGTTGGTAAGAAATTGGGCCCATTCCTCCTGACAAAACTGGTGTAACTGAGCCATGTTTGTTGGTTGTCTTGCTCGCACCTGCCTTTTTTAGCTTTGCCCATAAATTTTCAATAGGATTGAGATCAGGGCTTTGTGATGGCTACTCCAAAACATTGACTTTGTTATCCTTAAGCCACTTTGTAATCAGTTTGGCAGTATGCTTCGGCGCATTGTCCATTTGGAAGACCGATTTTTGACCAGGCTTTAACTTCCTGGCTGATGTCTTAAGATGTTGCTTCAGTATTTCCACATAATCTTCTTTCCTCATGATGCCATCTATTTTGTGGAATGCACCATTCCCTCCTGCAGCAAAACAACCCCACAACATGATGCTACCACCCCCATGTTTCACAGTTGGGATGGCGTTCTTAGGCTTCCAAGCTTCTCCCTTTTTCCTTAAAAACATAACAATGGTCATTATGGCCAAAAAGTACAATTTTAGTTTTGTCAGACCACAGGACGTCCCCAGAAATGTAGGTCTTTGTTCCTGTGTGCATTTACAAACATTAATCTGGCTTTTTATGTTTCTTTTGGATTAATGGCTTCTTCCTGGCAGAGTGGCCTTTCAGCCCATGTTAATACAGTACTTGTTTCACTGTGGAGATTGACACAATCTTACCAGCTTCTGCCATCATCTTCAGGTTTTTTGTTTTTGTTCTTGGGTTGATATGCACATGTCGGACCAAAGCACGTTTATCTCTGGGGCACAGAACCAGTCTCCCTCCTGAGTGGTATGATGGCTGGACATTCCCATCTTGTTTGTACTTGTATATAATTGTTTGTACAGATGAACGAGGCACCTTCAGGTATCTTGAAATTGCACCCAAGGTTGAGCCAGACTTGTGCAAGTCCACAATTCTCTTCCTGACATCTTGGCTGATTTCTTTAGACTTCCCATGATGCTGCACAAAGAAACAGTGTGTTTCATGTGTGCATTTAAATACATCCACAGATTAGTGTCTCTAATTACTGTATGTACTTTATAAGATGCACCTGATGATAAGACGCATCCCAGATTTTAGTGTAGGAAAATAAGAAAAAAATATTTTTCATCACACCTCATATCAGACCCCCAATAAATTTCAGGACATCACATCAGACCCCCATATCAGCCCTCCATGTCAGAACCCCATCAGCCCTCCATGTCAGACCCCCATCAGACCTCAGATCAGCCCACTGTGCCCCCATATCAGCCCACTGTGCCCCCATCAGACCTCAGATCAGCCCATCAGCCCCATAAGGATAAAATAATAAACTCTCTTACCTCTCCTGTGCCGCGGCTCCTCTCCGGGTCCAGCGCTCCTCTGTCTTCTCCTGCCAGCGCTGCACTGTCACCTGACTGCGTGCAGCGTCAGGTCAGAGTGCGCCACTACGTCCTAATGCTGTACGCGATCAGGACAGTGCTGTGCCAGCACGAGAAGACAGAGGAGCGCTGTACCCGGATCGGAGCTGCAGCGCAGGAGGGTGAGTATGTTACCCCGCTCCCGGCACCTATTACAGACTTTTTTGAGGGGAAAAAGTGCGTCTTATAAAGCGAAAAATACAGTGTGTGTGTATATATATGTATATGTATATATGTATATATATATATATATATATATATATATATATATATATAAATCTCCATAGCTTCCATTATTGCAGAGAGTGGTCAGAAATCATAGCCATTCTCCCATGATGGCCTTGCATGGCAAAGAATAGTTACCAAAGCCTGTCAGATATTTTGGACTTTGGACTATCTTCCAGAAGGGGAATCTTTTACATTGGTTGGGTTGTGTCTCATCGTGTGGTATCTAGGAAGGACTAACTTTTATACCTAGGATTTCCACTGAGGTTGTTAAGTCTATGTTAGCTGCCTGAAGGCTCAGGATATTTCTGTGTAACATATTATAGTAAAAAAAAAAAACCTCAGGATGCGCAGTTGGCAAGCAAGATTTATAACCACCATCTTGTCAGTTTTTTATTCAGAGCCTAAGGCTGAGTTCAAATTTCAATTATTTGATCAGTTATTTCCATCAGTGATTGTGAGCCAATACCAGTAGTGAAGCCTACTCGGAGATGGAAAGATCTGCACATGTTCTGTGTTGTTGACGCACACCAAGTTTTATACAATTTAGCACTTCATTGCCTACAGCTTGTTGTGGCTGTCTGTAGTGTTAGGCTACTTTCACACTAGCGGCAGGCCTGATCCGGCAGGTGAAGGGTGCTGCCGGATCAGGCCTGCCGCAGTGACATGTGTGGAGCCGGAACCGCGCTCCGGCCCCACACATGTCACACAGTACATACATACACATAAACATAAACATACACACACATATACACAGACAAATACACATACATACTTACATGCTCCCGGCAGGTCTTCAGAGCGTCGGAGGGACAGGACGGCTCGCACAGGTGACGATTCCCCACAGCGCCCTCTGCTGGGCGCCTGGTGGAATCATCACCTGTGCGCTCCGTCCTGTCCTCCGACGCTCTGAAGACCTGCCGGGGTGCATGTAAGTATGTATGTGTATTTGTATGTGTATATGTCTGTGTATGTTTATGTGTATGTCTATGTCTGTATGTGTGTATGTGTAGCCGGATCCGTCATGAACTCCATTGAAAGTCAATGGAGGGCGGATCCGGTTACCATTGTGGTCACACCAGACGGATCCACCCCCATTGACTTGCATTGGGGGTCATTCCGGATCCGTCTTGGTGCGGATGCCTGGACCGGAGAGCAAACCGCAGCATGCTGCGGTTTGTTCTCCGGTCTGAAGACGGAACGGAATGCTTTCAGGAGCATTCCGTTGTCTTCAGTTCAGTTTTGTCCCCATTGACAATGAATGGGGACAAAACTGAAGCGTTTTATTCCGGTATTGAGCCCCTATGACGGAACTCAGTACCGGAATTTTAAAACGCTAGTGTGAAAGTAGCCTTAGCTGCACTGATTAAACCTCAGTAGAGGATTCATCATAATCAAGATTTTTTTTTTTATAGTTTTCATCACCTCTATAAGGCATATTGGAAATCAATAGGATTTGTCATACAAGGGACCTTATTTCAGAGATCTAAGAACAACAGGTTTAACCACTTCCAGGCCAGGCAATTTAGCCCCTTCCTGACCAAGTCTAATTTTGCAAATCTGACATTTGTCACTTTATGTGGCAATACTTTTGGAATGCTTTTACTTATTCAAGCCATTCTGAGATTGTACATCATGTTAAAGGTAAATTTGAGCAAATATATTTTACCTTTATTTATTGAAAAAAAATCCCAAACTCCAAACATTTGGAAAAATTCACTATTTTCTCAATTTGAATCTCTCTGCTTTTAAAGCGGCTCGGTTACCAGAATCAACCCTATTAAACCAGACATACTGCCTGGTAGGGCTCATCATGCTGATTAAAGGGGTTGTCCCATGAAAAATATTTTAGTTTTCAAACCAGCACCTGGATCTGAATACTTTTGTAATTGCATGTAATTAGAAATTCAGCATAGCCACTGAGCTATTCAATAAAATGTAAAGCGCCACTTGCTGTTTATTTTTTGTCTTATTTTGTTGACCTGCTCACTGAGATGGCCGCACATGCTCAGTTTCATTCTTCAACTGCCTCCTCAGCTGTAATAGGGACACCCGAGCTGCAGTAAAAAGGCACTCCTGTTGACCTTTCAAAATCAACTTTTTTAAGGACCAGCTGAGTTCTGATGTAGCTTTGAAGAGCTGATATAATAGAAATCACCCATAAATTACCCCCTTTTAGAAACTACACCCCTCAAACTATTCAAAACTGGCTTTAGAAATGTTGTTAACCCTTTAAGTATTCCACAGGAATTAAAGCAAAATGAAGATGAAATTTCAAAATGTCACTTTTTTATGCAGACTTTGTTAATCCATGTTAATCCATTTTTTCCTGTAACATATCAAGGGTTAACAAGAAAAAACAAGCCTGAATATTTAGTACTCCGATTCTGCAGTTTGCAGAAACACCCCGTATGTGGTCATAAACGATGTATGAGTACACGGCACGGCTCAGAAGGCAAGGAGCGCGATATTGTATTTGGAGGGCAGATTTTGATTGCATGGTGTTTAGGCCCCATGTTGCATTTTAAGAGACCCTGAGGTACCCCAACACTGAAAACCCCCAAAAGTGACCACATTTTGGAAACTACACCACCCATGGAATTTTCATTGGATGTAGTGAACACTTTGACCCAACAGGGGTTTCATATAATTTATAACACTTGACTCTGAAATTAAAAATGATATTTTTTTTTACACGAAAATGGTTATTTAAGCCCAAACGTTCTTTTCAAAGGATAACAGGAGAATATCACCCCACAATTTGTTACCCATTATCTCCTGAATACAGTAACACCCCAATTTTGGTCGTAAACTATTGTCTGGGTATAAGCGAGGGCTCAGAATGGACGGAGTGGCATCTGGATTTTCTAACATGGAATTTGATTAAATGGATTTTAAGAGCGATAACTTTTTTATTTTTTGTTGACTAAGCTGCATGAGGGCGTATTTTTTGTGGGACAAGCTGTAGTTTTTATTGTCACCATTTTGGGGTACATTTGGTTTTCCGATTGCTTTTTATGTAATTTTTTGGGAGGTGAGGTCACAAAGCCATTTAGTGTTTCTTTTTTTTTTTTTGTATGCTGTTCACTTGATGAGGTAGATCATGTGATATTTTAATAGATCCATATGTCTATTTTTTTTTACGCTTTACAAAAAGAAAATCATGTTTATGTGTTGCCATTTTCTTAGAACCATATTTTTTTGTAATTTTTCTGGCTATGGTCTTGTGTGAAGGCTTGTTTTTTGCAAGATAAGGTGACTTTCTACTGTTACCATTTTGGGGTACATACAACATACAACTTTTGAATCAATTGATATTGTTTTTTGGGAGGCGAGTTGACTAAAAAAAAGCTGTCTTGACATAATGTTATATTTTTATAGAGCCAGTTTTTTTTTTTTTTTTTAATCCCCCATAAGGTCATCTAAGACCTTTAGGGGACATTTAACTTCCCTTAGCCTGATTTGCACACTTCCAGAGCAGGAAGCAGCACATCACTTCCTTGCTGTATACACAGTGCTCATTCAGCACTGTGTATACAGCAGTCTACAAGGCAGGGGCACACAGTAACGGACCATGCCTTCTCTATGGGGAGCTGTCACTGCAAGCGGGCCCCTAGCACAGCAACGGCACAATAAGCATGCAGCTGCAATCTCTGAAAGGACGTTTCCAAACGTCCATTCAGAGATAAACCCGGCTGCTCAGGACATTTAAATCTATGGGCAGTTAGGAGGTGGTTAAGAGAAGAAGGAATGGCACCACCTTGATGTCAGAACGACTGTCTTAATAAAACTTTAGAAAGTTTGAGGCCCTGTTTCTTCAGCATTAAGTTCTCTTTAAGGCTCACAGAGCAAGTAATGCCTCTAGTGTGGTGAATCAAGAGATCAATTGAGAAGTGCAACCAGTTTCAGCAGTCACTCTACCTACCACTGAAACAAATCTGCAAACCTGCCGCATAGTCAGCGTTTTCACTCTTGATGGTAAACTATAGGCTAGACATTCTCACTCCATAGGTCTCTATTTACCATAGAATATTGAATGTAGTCTTCTGTCCCTCCCACTCTGTTTTTTAAGTCCCATTCATGCCTACATTTCCTGTAGACTGTAGGTGGCCCAGCTTTCCCACCCTTTCAACAATTGAATATTGCTTTATAAAAATATACTGGCTACTTCCTCCTGCTAAGCTTTTTAGGTGCCATAATGATTGGTTAATTGATCATTATTAACCTGTCTCTGTCTAGTTGTACCTAGGTGACTTTAACCCATTTGTGACTTTGCTGCCTACGGACTACAGGAAATGAAAATTTCAGGTCAATAAATTTTCGTTTTTTATTTCACAGAGTGGAGATGATGAAGATTACAAACGAATTTACACCAAAAAGATTAAGCCACGTTTGAAGTCTGATGAGACTCTAGAACCAGAGACCCAGACAAGGACCATCACCGTTACGAGGAAAGTTACAGCTTATACTGTGGATGTGACTGGCTCAACAGACTCAAAAGAGATTGATATAAGTAGCCCTGAATACAAAATCAAGATTCCTCGTCATGAAATAACAGAGATTTCAAAAACTAGTGTTGAGACAGAAGAGGGTAAAACCGTGATCAAAATTCCTGGTATTGATGTATCTGGGAAAAGCTTGCAGACAAGTGGAGAGTCCAGTGTTTCCCTTCCAGGAGATTCTTTGAATATTCACACCACTACTGTGAGATACAAAGGACAATTTGAATTTCCTGAAGGTGAAAAGGATGCTAATTCTCAAGTTGGCAAACTAGTTTCTGCAGGCATACATGTGCCAGATATAAGTATTTCTGGGCCAAAATTCCAAAGTTCTGAAAAGAAAATTGATGTCAAAACGTCCAGATTTGGCGCAGAACATATTGATTTTAGAAGCCCTAATTTTATGGGTGCTTCTGAAGAGATTGTACTTGAGGTAAAAACGCCTGATAGTGAGGATCGTGATACAAAGTCAGCTGTGAATATCAAAGAAAGTCAGAGCACAACTTCTAAAATTGGCTTCCAAACATCCAGTACAACAGTAAAAGGTTTGCAGTTTGATATAAAAGCACCCGAAAGTCTGAAAAGTAGAACCTTAAACACAAATGTTAGAATTCCAGAAACAGATATAAACATTTCTTCTACGCAATCCCAGTTTGCTAATGTAAGTGGAAATATTCAAACACCTAAAATAGACTTACACAGTCAGGATAAAAGTGGTAAATCAGTAGAAATGGCACTCCCAGGTGAAAACATTAAGATGCCAAACTTTACATCTGTGGGACCAAAGTTAGACAGTCAATTCAAGCTCAGTCAATCTAGTCAAGAGGGATTAGCAACTACTGGTGCTCATGTGGACATCACTTCAGGATTTGAAGGAAAAGCAAATATTTCAAAGATAAATGTGACAGGACCAATTGTGAATTTGAAAGGAACTGATTTAGAGCTTGAAAACTCTGTGGGCAAGATAAGTATGCCTTCATTTAAAATGCCAAAATTTGGTTTCTCAGAAACAAATGAAGAGACTACTCAAGCTGAATTGACACTTCAAGGAACAAATTTGCCAGAGGGTAAAAGCGAGACATGGGGGATTAATGTACCAAAACTTTCCATGCCAAATGTAAGGATAGATGCAAAAGGTTCTAGTAGGAGAATGGGGACTGAGCTTTCAGGTATGGAGAGTGAACATGATTTAAAATTTGGTGTTAAGTGTCCAAAGGTTAGCATTGCATCTAAAGGTGTTGGAATTAAAGATTCGAATGTTTCCATTGAGGGTAAGGTGGGACCTGTAGAAATTGAAGATGTGGCTGGTATGGAGGGAGGGCTAAAAATGCCTAAATTTAATTTGCCTAAATTCACCTTGTCAGAATCAAAGGGTGGGATTAATCCATCAGACCATCAAGCTGATATAGTAGGTAAAGGTCCCGATGTTGATTTAAAACCTCCAGCTCTAGACATTACAAGTCAGTTTGGGAATGTTGAAGCAGGTCATCTAGCTAAGCCATCTGTAAGTGTCTCATTGCCAAAAATATCTGAACCTGATATGGATCTTACTTTGAAAGGCCATAAAGGAATAGATATTTCAAAAACTGAAATTAACATTATGGGTCCCGCAGTTGACCTAGATGCCACAGATATGAATATTGGTGGAAAAGTTGAAGGTTTAAAATTTAAAGTACCACCAGTGCAACTTCCAAAATCTGAAACAAAACTGAAAGGTCCTACAATAGAATTTGAAGCCCCAAAAATTAACTTAGGATCTCCAGAAAGTAAACTTAGTATGCCCACATTTAAAATGCCAAAGTTTGGGATTTCTGAGTCAAACTTGGATGGAAGATGTGTTGATGTAAACCTACCCAAACTGGATGTAAGTACCATTGATGCCAAAATGAATGTTGATGACTCTAAACTTAACACGCAATCTGTAAATATCAGTTTATCAAAGGTGTCTGTACCTGAGGTTGATCTTAATCTTAAAGGTCCTAAATTTGAAGATGTAAAAGGTCAAAAAGTTGATATTAAGACCCCAGAGGTTGACCTCCAGATTCCAGATGTAGACATTGATGGCAGTAAAGTAAAAGGTCCAAAAATCAAGATGCCTTCAGTAAATCTTCCAAAAATGTCCATGCCTGATCTTGACATTAATCTGAAAGGTCCTAAAGTTGAAGGAGATGTAAAAGGCCCTAAAGTTGATATTAAGGCACCCGAGGTAGACCTTCCGAAAATGCGTATGCCTGATGTTGATCTAAAGGAAGGAAATTTAAATATTAGGACTCAGGAAGTTGACTTAGAATCACCTGATATTAATCTGAAAGGTGCAGAAGGAAAGTTTAAGATGCCTAAATTTAAAATGCCAAAGTTTGGGTTTTCAGTACAAAATGTTGAAGGTTCTGAAAGTGATATTAGTCTTCCTACAGCTAATCTTGATGTGTCTGGGCAAAATGTTGATGTTGAAACACCTGAAGTTAAGTTGAAGGGTCCTAAATTAGAGATGCCCTCTATGGATTTTAATCTACCAAAAATATCTAAGCCTGATATTGATCTGACTATGAAAGGTCCTAAGATTGAAGGAGATCTAAAAGGCCCTAGCATTGACATTAAGGCCCCTGAGGTTGATTTTAAAGTCCCGGATGTAGAAGTCGATGATAAGGTGAAAGGTCTAAAATTCAAGATGCCATCAGTATCTGTACCAAAAATGGCTATGCAAAATTTTGACATCAATTTAAAAGGTTCTCAGTTGGAAGGGGACATCAAGGGTTCTAAAATTGACATGAAGGGGCCCGAGGTAGACCTTAATGCTCCGGAAATAGACACAGATGGGAAAGTAAAAGGTCCAAAATTGAAAATGCCTTCAGTTAATTTTCCAAAAATGTCTATGCCTGATGTTGATTTGAATATGAGAGGCCCAAATTGGAAAGGAGGGGCAGATATGTCATTACCCAAAGCAGAAGGAGAGGTAAAAGGTATTAATTTTGACTTAAAGGGTCCAGAGTTTAATGCAGATATAACAGGTGTTGATGTAGAAGGTCCAGAAGGAAAAGTGAGAATTCCCAAATTTAAAATGCCAAAGTTTGGATTTTCAGGATCTAGTGTTGAATCTACTGGACTGGATGTTGATATTCCTAAAGCTGATCTTGATTTGTCTGGACCAGAATTAGATGTCTCTGCTCCCGATGTTAAAGTAAAAGGCTCCAAATTTAAAATTCCCTCAATAAATTTCAATCGGCCCAGGTTATCTAAGCCCGAGCTTAGTGTGAAAGGGCCGAAGATTGAAGGAGATGTGACGATTCCTAAAGTTGACATTAAGGCACCAGAAATCAATCTTAAAGGTCCTAAAGTTGAAGGAGATGTAAAAGGCCCTAAAGTTGATATTAAGGCACCAGAGGTAGATCTAGAAGCCCTAGATGGAGACTTTGATGGCAAAGTAAAAGGTCCCAAATTCAAGATGCCTTCAGTAAATCTTCCAAAAATGTCCATGCCTGATTTTGACATTAATCTGAAAGGTCCTAAAGTTGAAGGAGATGTAAAAGGCCCTAAAGTTGACATTAAGGCATCGGAGGTAGATCTAGAAGCCCCAGATGGAGACTTTGATGGCAAAGTAAAAGGTCCAAAATTCAAGATGCCTTCAGTAAATCTTCCAAAAATGTCCATGCCTGATTTTGACATTAATCTAAAAGGTCCTAAAGTTGAAGGAGATGTAAAATGCCCTAAAGTTGACATTAAGCCACCGGAGGTAGACCTACAATGCCCAGATGTAGACCTTGATGGTAAAGTAAAAGGTCCCAAATTCAAGATGCCTTCAGTAAATCTTCCAAAAATGTCCATGCCTGATCTTGACATTAATCTGAAAGGTCCTAACGTTGAAGGAGATGTAAAAGGCCCTAAAGTTGATATTAAGGCACCAGAGGTAGATCTAGAAGCCCCAGATGGAGACTTTGATGGCAAAGTAAAAGGTCCCAAATTCAAGATGCCTTCATTAAATCTTCCAAAAATGTCCATGCCTGATTTTGACATTAATCTGAAAGGTCCTAAAGTTGAAGGAGATGTAAAAGGCCCTAAAGTTAATATTAAGGCACCAGAGGTAGACCTACAATGCCCAGATGTAGACCTTGATGGTAAAGTAAAAGGTCCCAAATTCAAGATGCCTTCAGTAAATCTTCCAAAAATGTCCATGCCTGATTTTGACATTAATCTGAAAGGTCCTAAAGTTGAAGGAGATGTAAAAGGCCCTAAAGTTGATATTAAGGCACCAGAGGTAGATCTAGAAGCCCCAGATGGAGACTTTGATGGCAAAGTAAAAGGTTCCAAATTCAAGATGCCTTCAGTAAATCTTCCAAAAATGTCCATGCCTGATTTTGACATTAATCTGAAAGGTCCTAAAGTTGAAGGAGATGTAAAATGCCCTAAAGTTGACATTAAGCCACCAGAGGTAGACCTACAATCCCCAGATGTAGACCTTGATGGTAAAGTAAAAGGTCCCAAATTCAAGATGCCTTCAGTAAATCTTCCAAAAATGTCCATGCCTGATCTTGACATTAATCTGAAAGGTCCTAAAGTTGAAGGAGATGTAAAAGGCCCTAAAGTTGATATTAAGGCACCGGAGGTAGATCTAGAAGCCCCAGATGGAGACTTTGATGGCAAAGTAAAAGGTCCAAAATTCAAGATGCCTTCAGTAAATCTTCCAAAAATGTCCATGCCTGATTTTGATTTGCATTTAAAAGGTCCTAAAATTGAAGGAGATGTAAAAGGCCCTAAAGTTGACATTAAGCCACCAGAGGTAGACCTACAATGCCCAGATGTAGACCTTGATGGTAAAGTAAAAGGTCCCAAATTCAAGATGCCTTCAGTAAATCTTCCAAAAATGTCCATGCCTGATTTTGACATTAATCTGAAAGGTCCTAAAGTTGAAGGAGATGTAAAAGGCCCTAAAGTTAATATTAAGGCACCAGAGGGAGACCTAGAACCCCTAGATGTAGACCTTGATGGTAAAGTAAAAGGTCCCAAATTCAAGATGCCTTCAGTAAATCTTCCAAAAATGTCCATGCCTGATTTTGACATTAATCTGAAAGGTCCTAAAGTTGAAGGAGATGTAAAAGGCCCTAAAGTTGATATTAAGGCACCAGAGGGAGACCTAGAACCCCTAGATGTAGACCTTGATGGCAAAGTAAAAGGTCCTAAATTTAAGATGCCTTCAGTAAATCTTCCAAAAATGTCCATGCCTGATTTTGATTTGCATTTGAAAGGTCCTAAAATTGAAGGAGATGCAAAAGGCCCTAAAGTTGACATTAAGCCACCAGAGGTAGACCTACAACCCCCAGATGTAGACTTTGATGGTAAAGTAAAAGGTCCCAAATTCAAGATGCCTTCAGTAAATCTTCCAAAAATGTCCATGCCTGATTTTGACATTAATCTGAAAGGTCCTAAAGTTGAAGGAGATATAAAAGGCCCTAAAGTTGACATTAAGCCACCGGAGGTAGACCTACAACCCGCAGATGTAGACCTTGATGGTAAAGTAAAAGGTCCCAAATTCAAGATGCCTTCAGTAAATCTTCCAAAAATGTCCATGCCTGATTTTGACATTAATCTGAAAGGTCCTAAAGTTGAAGGAGATGTAAAAGGCCCTAAAGTTAATATTAAGGCACCAGAGGGAGACCTAGAACCCCCAGATGTAGACCTTGATGGTAAAGTAAAAGGTCCAAAATTCAAGATGCCTTCAGTAAATCTTCCGAAAATGTCCATGCCTGATTTTGACATTAATCTGAAAGGTCCTAAAGTTGAAGGAGATGTAAAATGCCCTAAAGTTGATATTAAGGAACCGGAGGTAGATCTAGAAGCCCCAGATGTAGACCTTGATGGTAAAGTAAAAGGTCCCAAATTCAAGATGCCTTCAGTAAATCTTCCAAAAATGTCCATGCCTGATTTTGACATTAATCTGAAAGGTCCTAAAGTTGAAGGAGATGTAAAAGGCCCTAAAGTTGACATTAAGCCACCGGAGGTAGACCTACAACCCGCAGATGTAGACCTTGATGGTAAAGTAAAAGGTCCCAAATTCAAGCTACCTTCAGTAAATCTTCCAAAAATGTCCATGCCTGATTTTGACATTAATCTGAAAGGTCCTAAAGTTGAAGGAGATGTAAAAGGCCCTAAAGTTAATATTAAGGCACCAGAGGGAGACCTAGAACCCCCAGATGTAGACCTTGATGGTAAAGTAAAAGGTCCCAAATTCAAGATGCCTTCAATAAATCTTCCAAAAATGTCCATGCCTGATTTTGACATTAATCTGAAAGGTCCTAAAGTTGAAGGAGATGTAAAATGCCCTAAAGTTGATATTAAGGCACCGGAGGTAGATCTAGAAGCCCCAGATGGAGACTTTGATGGTAAAGTAAAAGGTCCCAAATTCAAGATGCCTTCAGTAAATCTTCCAAAAATGTCCATGCCTGATTTTGACATTAATCTGAAAGGTCCTAAAGTTGAAGGAGATGTAAAAGGCCCTAAAGTTGATATTAAGGCACCGGAGGTAGATCTAGAAGCCCCAGATGGAGACTTTGATGGTAAAGTAAAAGGTCCAAAATTCAAGATGCCTTCAGTAAATCTTCCAAAAATGTCCATGCCTGATTTTGATTTGCATTTGAAAGGTCCTAAAATTGAAGGAGATGCAAAAGGCCCTAAAGTTGACATTAAGCCACCAGAGGTAGACCTACAACCCCCAGATGTAGACTTTGATGGCAAAGTAAAAGGTCCAAAATTCAAGATGCCTTCAGTAAATCTTCCAAAAATGTCCATGCCTGATTTTGACATTAATCTGAAAGGTCCTAAAGTTGAAGGAGATGTAAAAGGCCCTAAAGTTGACATTAAGCCACCGGAGGTAGATCTAGAAGCCCCAGATGGAGACTTTGATGGTAAAGTAAAAGGTCCCAAATTCAAGATGCCTTCAGTAAATCTTCCAAAAATGTCCATGCCTGATGTTGATTTGCATTTGAAAGGTCCTAAAATTGAAGGAGATGCAAAAGGCCCTAAAGTTGACATTAAGCCACCAGAGGTAGACCTACAACCCCCAGATGTAGACTTTGATGGCAAAGTAAAAGGTCCAAAATTCAAGATGCCTTCAGTAAATCTTCCAAAAATGTCCATGCCTGATTTTGACATTAATCTGAAAGGTCCTAAAGTTGAAGGAGATGTAAAAGGCCCTAAAGTTGACATTAAGCCACCGGAGGTAGATCTAGAAGCCCCAGATGGAGACTTTGATGGTAAAGTAAAAGGTCCCAAATTCAAGATGCCTTCAGTAAATCTTCCAAAAATGTCCATGCCTGATGTTGATTTAAATTTGAAAGGTCCAAACTGGAAAGGAAAAACCGAATATGAATTACCCAAAGTGGAAGGGGGCTTAAAGGGTTCAGAGTTTGATATAGGAATGCCTGATGTTGATAGTCCAGAAGGAAAACTAAAAATGCCTAAATTTAAAATGCCAAAGTTTGGATTTTCTGGGCCACATGTTGAAGGCTCAGGTGATATTGATCTTGATATTAGTTTACCTAAAATGTCTATGCCAGAAGTGGATATGAATATAAAAGGCCCTAAGTGGAGGGGTGGAGAAGGTGATATTTCTACTCCTAATTTGGAAGTAGACCTAAAAGGGCCATCTGTGGATGTAAAGGCTCCAGATGTAGATATTGAAGGACTTGAAGGCAAACTTAAAGCTCCTAAAATTAAAATGCCAAATATTTCTATGCCTAATATTGATCTTAATTTAAAGGGACCCAAAATAAAAGCAGGAGATATTGAATTAGGGGATGCTGAAATTAAACTCCCTAAATTAGAGGGAGACTTACAAGGTCCAGATTTTGATCTTGAAGTACCCAGTGGTAATGTAGAAATATCTGAAGGGAAACTGAAAATGCCAAAATTCAAAATGCCAAAGTTTGGTTTTTCAGGCCCTTCTGCAGAGGGGTCTGGTGTAGATTTTGACATTTCTGGACCAAACGTGAATGTAAAAACACCAGAGGTAGGAGTTGAAATCCCAGAAGGAAAGGTTAAAAGTCCTAACGTTAAAGTGCCTGACATAGATCTCCATCTAAAAGGACCCAAATTAAAAGGAGGAATAGATGGACCAGATGCAAATATTGAAACAGATCTAAAAGATCCAAAAATTGAAATTAAAGGTCCAGAGTTACAGGTTCCTGAATTGCCAGAGGGTAAAGTTAAAGGTTCTAAATTTAAGTTACCATCATGGGGATTTTCAAAACCAAGCATATCCATACCTGATGTAGACCTTAATTTGAAAGGGTCAAAAGTTAAAGGTGACCTAGATATTACAGCAAAGGGAGGAAGTCTTAAAGGACCAGAATTAGGAGTTGGGTTGCCTGAAGTAGACATTGATGTACCTGACACAAAGGTTAAAAAGTCTAAATTCAGGCTTCCAAAGTTTAACTTTTCAGGTAGTAAAGCATCCAGTGCAGACATAAAGGTTCCGAAACCTGATGTTGAGGTTAGTGGGCCTGATCTGGACATACCCAATTTGGAAGCAAAGGGTAAATCTCCGAAATTTAAAATGCCATCCTTAAACATAACAAGCCCCAAGGTGTCAGTACCAGACATAGAATTGAATTTGAAAGAGCCTAAATTTGAAGGAGATTTGAAAGGACCTAAAATAGATATCAATAGCCCTGATGTAGAGGCACCAGATCTAGATATTGATGGCAAAATTAAAGGTCCAAAATTTAAAATGCCATCAATGCAGTTTCCAAAAATGTCCATGCCGGATGTTGATCTCAGCTTAAAAGGTCCTAAAATTGAAGGCGACTTGAAAGGTCCCAATATTGACATAAAAGGTCCTGAGTTGGATGTTGAATGTCCAGATGTTGATTTAGAGGCACCAGATATCAATTTGAAAGGCTCTGAAGGAAAATTCAAAATGCCCAAATTTAAAATGCCCAAATTTGGTATGTCAGGGCCAAAAGTGGAAGGACTGGATGTAGATGTTAGCTTACCAAAAGGCAATATTGATGTTTCTGGCCCAAATGTAGAAATTAAGCCACCTGAAATTGACATAGAAGGCCCAGAAGGGAAGTTGAAAGGTCCACATTTCAAGATGCCATCAATGAATATTCATGCACCAAAAGTATCCATGCCAGATTTTGACTTAAATCTGAAAGGCCCAAAAGTCGAGGGAGATTTGAAAGGACCCAAAATTGATATCAAGGGCCCAGAGGTTGACCTTGATGCTCCAGCTCTTGACATAGATGTCGATGGAAAAGTCAAAGGTCCTAAGTTCAAGTTGCCATCAATGCAGCTTCCAAAAATGTCCATGCCCGATGTTGATCTTAATCTAAAAGGTCCTAAAATTGAAGGTGATTTGAAAGGTCCCAATATTGACATAAAAGGTCCTGAGTTGGATGTTGAATGTCCAGGTGTTGATTTAGAGGCACCAGATATCAATTTGAAAGGCTCTGAAGGAAAATTCAAAATGCCCAAATTTAAAATGCCCAAATTTGGTATGTCAGGGCCAAAAGTGGAAGGACTGGATGTAGATTTTAGCTTACCAAAAGGCAATATTGATGTTTCTGGCCCAAATGTAGATATTAAGCCACCTGGAATTGACATAGAAGGCCCAGAAGGGAAGTTGAAAGGTCCACATTTAAAGATGCCATCAATGAATATTCATGCACCAAAACTATCCATGCCAGATTTTGACTTAAATCTGAAAGGCCCAAAAGTCGAAGGAGATTTGAAAGGACCCAAAGTTGATATCAAGGGCCCAGAGGTTGACCTTGATGCTCCTGCTCTTGACATAGATGTAGATGGAAAAGTCAAAGGTCCTAAGTTCAAGTTGCCATCAATGCAGCTTCCAAAAATGTCCATGCCCGATGTTGATCTTAATCTAAAAGGTCCTAAAATTGAAGGTGATTTGAAAGGTCCCAATATTGACATAAAAGGTCCTGAGTTGGATGTTGAATGTCCAGATGTTGATTTAGAGGCACCAGATATCAATTTGAAAGGCTCTGAAGGAAAATTCAAAATGCCCAAATTTAAAATGCCCAAATTTGGTATGTCAGGGCCAAAAGTGGAAGGACTGGATGTAGATTTTAGCATGCCAAAAGGCAATATTGATGTTTCTGGCCCAAATGTAGATATTAAGCCACCTGAAATGGACATAGAAGGCCCTGAAGGGAAGTTGAAAGGTCCACATTTCAAGATGCCATCAATGAATATTCATGCACCAAAAGTATCCATGCCAGATTTTGACTTAAATCTGAAAGGCCCAAAAGTCGAGGGAGATTTGAAAGGACCCAAAGTTGATATCAAGGGCCCAGAGTTTGACCTTGATGCTCCTGCTCCTGACATAGATGTCGATGGAAAACTCAAAGGTCCTAAGTTCAAGTTGCCATCAATGCAGCTTCCAAAAATGTCCATGCCTGATGTTGATCTTAATCTAAAAGGTCCTAAAATTGAAGGTGACTTGAAAGGTCCCAATATTGACATAAAAGGTCCTGAGTTGGATGTTGAATGTCCAGATGTTGATTTAGAGGCACCAGATATCAATTTAAAAGGCTCTGAAGGAAAATTCAAAATGCCCAAATTTAAAATGCCCAAATTTGGTATGTCGGGGCCAAAAGTGGAAGGACTGGATGTAGATGTTAGCTTACCAAAAGGCAATATTGATGTTTCTGGCCCAAATGTAGATATTAAGCCACCTGAAATTGACATAGAAGGCCCTGAAGGGAAGTTGAAAGGTCCACATTTCAAGATGCCATCAATGAATATTCATGCACCCAAAGTATCCATGCCAGATTTTGACTTAAATCTGAAAGGCCCAAAAGTTGAAGGAGATTTGAAAGGACCCAAAGTTGATATCAAGGGCCCAAAGTTCGACCTTGATGCTCCTGCTCCTGACATAGATGTCGATGGAAAAGTCAAAGGTCCTAAGTTCAAGTTGCCATCAATGCAGCTTCCAAAAATGTCCATGCCCGATGTTGATCTTAATCTAAAAGGTCCTAAAGTTGAAGGTGACTTGAAAGGTCCCAATATTGACATAAAAGGTCCTGAGTTGGATGTTGAATGTCCAGATGTTGATTTAGAGGCACCAGATATCAATTTGAAAGGCTCTGAAGGAAAATTCAAAATGCCCAAATTTAAAATGCCCAAATTTGGTATGTCAGGGCCAAAAGTGGAAGGACTGGATGTAGATGTTGGCTTACCAAAAGGCAATATTGATGTTTCCGGCCCAAAAGTAGATATTAAGCCACCTGAAATTGACATAGAAGGCCCTGAAGGGAAGTTGAAAGGTCCACATTTCAAGATGCCATCAATGAATATTCATGCACCCAAAGTATCCATGCCAGATTTTGACTTAAATCTGAAAGGCCCAAAAGTCGAGGGAGATTTGAAAGGACCCAAAGTTGATATCAAGGGCCCAGAGTTTGACCTTGATGCTCCTGCTCCTGACATAGATGTCGATGGAAAAGTCAAAGGTCCTAAGTTCAAGTTGCCATCAATGCAGCTTCCAAAAATGTCCATGCCCGATGTCGATCTTAATCTAAAAGGTCCTAAAGTTGAAGGTGACTTGAAAGGTCCCAATATTGACATAAAAGGTCCTGAGTTGGATGTTGAATGTCCAGATGTTGATTTAGAGGCACCAGATATCAATTTGAAAGGCTCTGAAGGAAAATTCAAAATGCCCAAATTTAAAATGCCCAAATTTGGTATGTCAGGGCCAAAAGTAGAAGGATTGGATGTAGATGTTAGCTTACCAAAAGGTAATATTGATGTTTCTGGCCCAAATGTAGATATTAAGCCACCTGAAATTGACATAGAAGGCCCTGAAGGGAAGTTGAAAGGTCCACATTTCAAGATGCCATCAATGAATATTCATGCACCCAAAGTGTCCATGCCAGATTTTGACTTAAATCTGAAAGGCCCAAAAGTCGAAGGAGATTTGAAAGGACCCAAAGTTGATATCAAGGGCCCAGAGTTCGACCTTGATGCTCCTGACATAGATGTCGATGGAAAAGTCAAAGGTCCTAAGTTCAAGTTGCCATCAATGCAGCTTCCAAAAATGTCCATGCCCGATGTTGATCTTAATCTAAAAGGTCCTAAAATTGAAGGTGACTTGAAAGGTCCCAATATTGACATAAAAGGTCCTGAGCTGGATGTTGAATGTCCAGATGTTGATTTAGAGGCACCAGATATCAATTTGAAAGGCTCTGAAGGAAAATTCAAAATGCCCAAATTTAAAATGCCCAAATTTGGTATGTCAGGGCCAAAAGTGGAAGGACTGGATGTAGATGTTAGCTTACCAAAAGGCAATATTGATGTTTCCGGCCCAAAAGTAGATATTAAGCCACCTGAAATTGACATAGAAGGCCCTGAAGGGAAGTTGAAAGGTCCACATTTCAAGATGCCATCATTGAATATTCATGCACCCAAAGTATCCATGCCAGATTTTGACTTAAATCTGAAAGGCCCAAAAGTCGAGGGAGATTTGAAAGGACCCAAAGTTGATATCAAGGGCCCAGAGTTTGACCTTGATGCTCCTGCTCCTGACATAGATGTCGATGGAAAACTCAAAGGTCCTAAGTTCAAGTTGCCATCAATGCAGCTTCCAAAAATGTCCATGCCCGATGTTGATCTTAATCTAAAAGGTCCTAAAATTGAAGGTGACTTGAAAGGTCCCAATATTGACATAAAAGGTCCTGAGCTGGATGTTGAATGTCCAGATGTTGATTTAGAGGCACCAGATATCAATTTGAAAGGCTCTGAAGGAAAATTCAAAATGCCCAAATTTAAAATGCCCAAATTTGGTATGTCAGGGCCAAAAGTAGAAGGATTGGATGTAGATGTTAGCTTACCAAAAGGCAATATTGATGTTTCTGGCCCAAATGTAGATATTAAGCCACCTGAAATTGACATAGAAGGCCCTGAAGGGAAGTTGAAAGGTCCACATTTCAAGATGCCATCAATGAATATTCATGCACCCAAAGTATCCATGCCAGATTTTGACTTAAATCTGAAAGGCCCAAAAGTCGAGGGAGATTTGAAAGGACCCAAAGTTGATATCAAGAGCCCAAAGGTTGACCTTGATGCTCCTGCTCCTGACATAGATGTTGATGGAAAAGTCAAAGGTCCTAAGTTCAAGTTGCCATCAATGCAGCTTCCAAAAATGTCCATGCCCGATGTTGATCTTAATCTAAAAGGTCTTAAAATTGAAGGTGACTTGAAAGGTCCCAACATTGACATAAAAGGTCCTGAGTTGGATGTTGAATGTCCAGATGTTGATTTAGAGGCACCAGATATCAATTTAAAAGGCTCTGAAGGAAAATTCAAAATGCCCAAATTTAAAATGCCCAAATTTGGTATGTCAGGGCCAAAAATAGAAGGACTGGATGCAGATGTTAGCTTACCAAAAGGCAATATTGATGTTTCCGGCCCAAATGTAGATATTAAGTCACCTGAAATTGACATAGAAGGCCCAGAAGGGAAGTTGAAAGGTCCACATTTCAAGATGCCATCAATGAATATTCATGCACCAAAAGTATCCATGCCAGATTTTGACTTAAATCTGAAAGGCCCAAAAGTCAAGGGAGATTTGAAAGGACCCAAAGTTGATATCAAGGGCCCAGAGGTTGACCTTGATGCTCCTGCTCTTGACATAGATGTCGATGGAAAAGTCAAAGGTCCTAAGTTCAAGTTGCCATCAATGCAGCTTCCAAAAATGTCCATGCCTGATGTTGATCTTAATCTTAAAGGTCCTAAAATTGAAGGTGACTTGAAAGGTCCCAATATTGACATAAAAGGTCCTGAGTTGGATGTTGAATGTCCAGATGTTGATTTAGAGGCACCAGATATCAATTTGAAAGGCTCTGAAGGAAAATTCAAAATGCCCAAATTTAAAATGCCCAAATTTGGTATGTCAGGGCCAAAAGTAGAAGGATTGGATGTAGATGTTAGCTTACCAAAAGGCAATATTGATGTTTCTGGCCCGAATGTAGATATTAAGCCACCTGAAATTGACATAGAAGGCCCTGAAGGGAAGTTAAAAGGTCCACATTTCAAGATGCCATCAATGAATATTCATGCACCCAAAGTATCCATGCCAGATTTTGACTTAAATTTGAAAGGCCCAAAAGTCAAGGGAGATTTGAAAGGACCCAAAGTTGATATCAAGGGCCCAGAGGTTGACCTTGATGCTCCTGCTCTTGACATAGATGTCGATGGAAAAGTCAAAGGTCCTAAGTTCAAGTTGCCATCAATGCAGCTTCCAAAAATGTCCATGCCTGATGTTGATCTTAATCTAAAAGGTCCTAAAATTGAAGGTGACTTGAAAGGTCCCAATATTGACATAAAAGGTCCTGAGTTGGATGTTGAATGTCCAGATGTTGATTTAGAGGCACCAGATATCAATTTGAAAGGCTCTGAAGGAAAATTCAAAATGCCCAAATTTAAAATGCCCAAATTTGGTATGTCAGGGCCAAAAGTGGAAGGACTGGATGTAGATGTTAGCTTACCAAAAGGCAATATTGATGTTTCTGGCCCAAATGTAGATATTAGGCCACCTGAAATTGACATAGAAGGCCCAGAAGGGAAGTTGAAAGGTCCACATTTCAAGATGCCATCAATGAATATTCATGCACCAAAAGTATCCATGCCAGATTTTGACTTAAATCTGAAAGGCCCAAAAGTCGAGGGAGATTTGAAAGGACCCAAAGTTGATATCAAGGGCCCAGAGGTTGACCTTGATGCTCCAGCTCTTGACATAGATGTCGATGGAAAAGTCAAAGGTCCTAAGTTCAAGTTGCCATCAATGCAGCTTCCAAAAATGTCCATGCCTGATGTTGATCTTAATCTAAAAGGTCCTAAAATTGAAGGTGACTTGAAAGGTCCCAATATTGACATAAAAGGTCCTGAGTTGGATGTTGAATGTCCAGATGTTGATTTAGAGGCACCAGATATCAATTTGAAAGGCTCTGAAGGAAAATTCAAAATGCCCAAATTTAAAATGCCCAAATTTGGTATGTCAGGGCCAAAAGTGGAAGGACTGGATGTAGATGTTAGCTTACCAAAAGGCAATATTGATGTTTCTGGCCCGAATGTAGATATTAAGCCACCTGAAATTGACATAGAAGGCCCAGAAGGGAAGTTGAAAGGTCCACATTTCAAGATGCCATCAATGAATATTCATGCACCAAAAGTATCCATGCCAGATTTTGACTTAAATCTGAAAGGCCCAAAAGTCGAGGGAGATTTGAAAGGACCCAAAGTTGATATCAAGGGCCCAGAGGTTGACCTTGATGCTCCTGCTCTTGACATAGATGTCGATGGAAAAGTCAAAGGTCCTAAGTTCAAGTTGCCATCAATGCAGCTTCCAAAAATGTCCATGCCTGATGTTGATCTTAATCTAAAAGGTCCTAAAATTGAAGGTGAATTGAAAGGTCCCCATATTGACATAAAAGGTCCTGAGTTGGATGTTGAATGTCCAGATGTTGATTTAGAGGCACCAGATATCAATTTGAAAGGCTCTGAAGGAAAAATCAAAATGCCCAAATTTAAAATGCCCAAATTTGATGTCTCTGGTCCAAAGGGGGGGTTAGATGTTAGCCCACCCAAAGGAAATATTGCTATATCAGGAGATCTAGCTCTATCTAGTCCTAAGATAGAGACAGCACTACCAGATGTGGAATTTGAGGGTCCTGATGGTAAGATTAAAGGATCTAAATTTAAGATGCCTTCACTGAACCTACCAGATGTATCAATGCCAGAAATAAATTTGAAAGGACCCAAAATTAAAGGGGATGTAGATCTTTCTGGTCAAAAGCTAGAAGGAGATGTATCTGTGAAGAATCCAAATCTAAAAGGAGATTTTGATGTCACTGGACCACAGTTAGAAGGAGATCTAAAAAGCTCAGGAATGCATGTAGATATTGATGTCCCTGAGGGTAATTTGAAAGTACCAAAAGTTAAGAAACCAAAGTTTGGTTTTGGTATTAAGTCACCTAAAGCAGAAGTCAAAGCCCCTTCTGTAGATGTTTCTGTTCCCGATGTAGATTTTGATTCTGAAGTACCTGATGTAAGTGTGAGTGGTAAGGGGAAAAAAGGGAAATTTAAAATGCCAAAAATTCACATGAGTGGGCCAAAAATAAAAGGCAAAAAGGGTGGTTTTGATGTAAGCACACCTGATATGGATAATGACATAAATCTTAATGCACCTGATGTGGATTTAAACTTGCCAGGTAGAGATATAGGAGTAAAAACAGAAATTGGCTTGAAAGCTCATAAAACCCGAAAACCATTGTTTGGAAAAATTCATTTTCCTGATGTGGAGTTTGATATAAAGTCCCCAAAATTAAAGGGAGATGGTTCTCTTCAAAGCCCTAAAGCAGACATAAAGACTCCAGATTTAGATATTAGTGGTGGAGTAAAGATGCCAGAGGCTGATTTAACAACTTCAGGAGTTAGCATTGAAGGTCCTGATATAAAGATGAAGAAAAACAAATTTAAACTTCCAGGTTTTGGTATGTCAGGCCCAAAAGTAGAAGTGCCAGATGCAGATCTTTCACTTCCTAAAGGAAGTGTTGACCTATCTGGCCCAAAAATTGACGCAGCAGCCCCTAATCTAGATGTCAAAACTGGTGCAATGAGTATTGACAGTGAGATACCCAGTCTTTCTGTTGACATCTCTGCACCCAAAATTTCTGTTCCAGACATTGATTTAAATTTGCAAGGACCAAAAGTTAAGGCAGATAAAGTAGGCTCTGTTGACCTAAATCGTCCCAACATAGACACTTCTGGCGTAAGTGGAAAATTTAATGTGCCAGAATTTGGTATCTCAGGGTCCTCCCGAGGTGGAGCTGATGTTAATTTTGACACAAAATTCAAAACAGCAAAGCTAGATTCTAGCCTCCAAGGCCCTTCCATTACAACTTCTGCAACTGACATCACTTTTCCAAAAGTAACTGGGTCAAACCTTGACATGAGTTTGAGAGGACCAAAGATTGAAGGAAATTTTGGAAGTTCTCCTGGAGTTGATTTACCAAGTGTTAATGTGAAAGGTATTGACATACAGCCTGGATTATCTGGTCAACAATTGCAACTACAAGGGCCCCAGGTAAAGTTACCTAAAGGGGACTTTTTTTTAACTAAACCAGAAGCTGAGATTTCTGGTAAAGATGTAGCTTCAGACATAAATATAAAAGGACCTTCATTTCAGACATCGTCTGGAAGTACATTTTCTGCTCCAGGAATTAATGTTAATGGGAAAGGTGTAGATTTGAAAGGAGACCTGTTAGGTGGTGTAGGATACTTCAAAGGGGCAGATCGTCTGAGAATAGAAGGGACACAAGTAGGGGGTCATCTTACTGGTCATAAAGTTGAAGGAGGGTTGAATGTGACACCATTAGATATAAATTTAGAAAGTTCTACTGGTAAAATAACGTTTCCCAGACTTTTGATGCCAAAATTTTCAGCTTCTGGACCTGAGCTATCGGGAAGGGAGGTAGGGGTTGATGTAGATTTTCCTTCTGCAGATGTGCAGTTTGTAAAGTCTGGTCAGGCAGATGTGGATTCAGAGGAAAGTGACATAAAAATTAAAAAGTCTAAAATAAAAATGCCAAAGTTGAACTTTAAATCCAAAGGAAAGGGTGATACTAGTCTCCCAGATGTTTCAGTGTCTGGGTCAAAGGGTGACCTTCAAAGTTCAAAGGTCAGTTTAGGTTCTGCTGAAGGAGGATTGGGGTCTGCTAATCTTGAGGTGGAGAAACCTGCAAAGTATGAGTTTTCTCTGTTTACCAGCAAAAAGACAAGACATAGATCTTCATCTTTAAGTGAGGAGAAGGATGAATCAACACATTCATCACCAAGTGGCACATTAGAAGCAGGAGGTTCACTAGCTGTAGAGGCGGGTAAAAAGAAGGGAAAGCATTCGAAGATCAAATTTGGCACATTTGGTGGCTTGGGATCTAAATCAAAGGGTTCTTATGAGGTCACTTTAAGTGATGATGAAAATGTCCAAGGAAGTGGAGCTTCTCTCTCTTCCCGTAAGTCCAGAGTGTCTTCATCATCAAGCAATGATAGTGCAACAAAAGCAGGTGTCCGTCTTCCTAAAGTGGAACTCACTGTTGCTAAAAAGAAAGATTAGGACTCCTCTTTAAGCCTAACATGTATATAAATATATATATCTGTGTGTTTGTACATACATTTAGCAGCCTTTATATGATGATAATTCTTTAAGTGAACAGTAGAGATACAAACAGACAAAAGTCTCAGTTGTCTAATAAATTCCATGCACATATTAAACCTTTCACTACGTAACCAATTTTACATGAAAACATGACTGGCAGTGAATCGTTTAATGGTCTGTTAGAGTATAAGAATTTGTACATGGAAATATATTTTCCATATTATTTTTTTAACTTGCTTATACAGTTTGTTTTCTTTTGGGGGCTTTACAGATAGATGCAAGCAGATTTATTCAGACAAAAACACTGTAAATTACATTGAACCAGATGGACAGCTGAAGTTCTGGGAATTCTTAGACATATAAATATCACAAAACTATGTAAACCTTTAAAAATTATGTTAATGCGGTTTTTACATTTTTCTAGTCTTCAAAATGACACAAAAAATAACAATGTTTAAAAATTGTCTTGTTTATAAATTTGGTATTTTGCCAAGTAGTTAAAATAATTGAGTCAGGCTGATATATATTTGTAAAGGTTACATTGAACTTGTCATCCCTCTCTTCAGCAGCCAATGGTTAAATGGTTTTTTTTTAATCTGTACTATAAGATTTTCTTCTATTGTCATACCTAAACTGCCGCTTGTATTTTGGTGGACATAAACAAGATTTGCTTTTATTTCTAGCAAATATATGATTTCAGTTAAAACTGTAACTTCAGAAATCTGTAAGCACTTCATTAAGAAATGTGTTACGGTGGATTGTTCAAGTCAAAATAAAGCTTCTAACCTTTATAAAAATGTGTCCATATTCTGTTGCATTGTGTCCTATCATTATGCAAACGCATGCGCGTGCACGCACACTATTGTATCCTAGGGATAGTTCATCAGTGTTAAAATCCAAGTGAATTATGAAGATCTGTTTACCTTGAGCATGCTATCAGATGAAAATGGGACTTGCTAGAGCTGGTTAGAGGTACCTTACATGATACAGATTTTTTTATCTTTAAACTGAGTCATTCTTATCCATGGGCTGTGTGCTTTATTACAGCTCAGTAAATCCAAAAAATAAGACCTGAGTAGGTGAGAGTAACAGTAAATGATACATACAATACTGCCTTTTACATTAATACCCACTTTATACACAAATTCCCTATAAATATATATATATATATATATATATATATATATATATATATATATATATACACACTACACCTTTGAACGTGAGACTACTATCATTTTATAGACCATCATCTTGGCTATCTCATACATAAATTCGACTTGCAACTATTTAGCATATGATTACATTGTTACTGCTTTGCTCCTGGTGGTGGACTAATCTTTTTCTTTTTTCTTTTTCTTCTTGTATACTACAAATTACAACCTGTTCTTACATTCCCTAATAGCTCAGTGTGTTATTAGGTTGATTCCCAAGCGAAAGGTTACAATAATAAACATTTAAATTTAGAATTTTAGGACCAAAAGAGTAACAATGCAATTACATAACAAGAATCTGTATAACTAATCAAATGATAATAATTGATAAGAACATGAAAATAAAATATTCAAACCATCTCTATTTATTGAGTATTGAGTATGAATGTGACATTTAGAAATACAGGTACTTGCACGGTTTGGCATGCTATCAATGAGGTTATTGTCTGAGGAATGTTGTGCCATGCTGAATATACTTTGGGCACACAAGTCATCTAGATCTGCTGGAAGCTCCCTTTGCAATTGCTGACCAATGAAGTTCCAAAGTGGTTGGTAACACATTTAGGTCACACAGGCTGCTCACAGTTGCACAAGCAACTGGCATTGTGCTGTTGAAAAACAGCTTCTGGGGCACTTTGGAGAAATTGCTGTACCCCTATTTCCATGACTAAATCGTTGTAACACCACGCTGTTAATGTACCTGAAATGAAGACTAGAGGGGTTTGGCAACTGTACATTATGCCCCTCCACACTATGATCCTGGGAGAAGGACCTGTTTGACTTTCCCTTTTGAAGGCCTCTTCATTGCGTTGCCCACAAGGTGTCCAGACAGACGTCCAGCTATTGCATCCAAGACACAAGCAGGACTCCTCTTTGAAGAGGATTGACCTTCATTCCTGTCTTGCTATGCACCATGATAGCCTTTCAGAATGGTGGCATAAGGTCAGTGGAACACCTGTAGCTGGACATGTGGCTCATAGCCAAATGTGCATATGCCTTCTGATGTTTTGTGTTGCAGTCTTAGGATTGAGATGTGATTTTCAATTCTAGTACAGAACAAATCACTGTGCGCCATTCTTCTAATCAGATAATCCGTCCGTGCAGAGGTTCGCTTATGTGCATCGTTTGTTGTCATTCCAGTTAGTAGTTGTCCTCCCATCCACAGAACATGCAACGTTGAACAGTACTGACATCTCAGCCTAGGAGCATAGTGATCAGCCAGAGTGATAAACCAAGGCCTCTCAGTTCAGCATTCTGTCCCCCTCAGTTTGTGACAAGTGGCGATAAATGGCATGTTAATGAACAGGAGGCATCGCACAATCATCCCACATAAATTTATCCAATGTTTAGGTTTCATGTGGCTAACAAAACTTTGCTTTCAAACTGGTGTTTATGCCCCTCCCAACTCACATATATCTTAAATGCTTTATCCAAAAAACTTTGTGCATACATTCATTATTTCACAACATGAGCACATCTTTTAATGAAATAGTCCTTACTGAACATATAGTCCATTGTGCAAAAGGGTTTACATTAATGTTCACCGTACACAGCACTAAACAAACATATAGCAGCCCTTTTGCACAACGGACTATATGTAAAGTATGGACTATTTCTTAAGATGTGCTCATGTTGCTTGTGTATGGTATATGTTATGAGTGACATATCCCACTGTATGCCTATGCAGTGATATACATTACAACCTTCTGTCAGAGGTGCAAGTCAGGAGTCGCCCTGGTGTATACCTCTGACGAAAGGCTATAAACGTGATGTGAACCCACCCTTGGTCTGGTATTATACCCAGCAAACTCTGGGAAAAGAAAGAGAAAATGCAAGCATAGATTGTGTTAGCATTGTCAGCAGCATCTACCAGGCTCTGACTCTGCTAACATCTGTGATTCATGCCAGTTTCCTCCTCAGGATGAGGATCCACAAAGGGCTGACTCAAGATCCTTTCTAAGCTGGTTTAACCCCTTCCAGCAAATGCCAGTTTGGACCAAATGCCGAACCCCCATTTTTTAAATCTGACATGTCATTTTATCTGGTAATAACCCTGGAACGCTTTTACTGATCCAAGTGATTCTAAGATTTTCTGATGATACTTCCTACTTCATGTAAGTGAAGAATTTGAGTTGATGTGTTTTGAAAAATTAGCAATTTTCTAAATTTCTAATTTCTCTGATATTAAGATAAATTAGTGATTTTTCTGAAAATAGTTATAAATTACCATTTTCCATTTGTCTATGTTGGCATCATTTTGGTAATGACATTTAAATTTTTTAGGATGTTAGACTTCTTTGAATTTTGGAAGCAATTCTTGATATTTTCAAGAAAATTTTCAAAACCATGTTTTTAAGGACCAATTCAGTTCTGAAATTACTTTAAGGGGCTTACATAATAGAAACCACCCAAAAATGACTGCATTTTAGAAGCTGCACACCTCAATTTATTTAAAAAGGATGTTACAAACTTTGTTAACCCTTTAGGTGTTCCACAGGAATTAAAGTGAAATGGAGGTTAAATTTTAAAAAAATTACATTTTTTGTGTAGATTTTCCTTTGTAGTCCATTTTTCCTGTAACACAGCAAAGGTTAACAGCAAAACAAACCACAATATTTATTACCCGGATTCTGCAGTATACAGAAACACCCATATGTGGTCGTAAATCTCTTCATGAGTACACAGAAGGGCTCAGAATCAAAGGAGCACAATATTGTTTCCATTTTGGAAACTACACCGCTCAAAGAAATGATCGAGGGGTGAAGTGAATGCTTTGACCCAACAAGCGTTTCATAGAATTTAGGATCAAAAAGTGACCTCATTTTGGAAACTACACCCCTAATACACCCCTCAAAGAAATGATCGAGGGGTGAAGTGAATGCTTTGACCCAACAAGCGTTTCATAGAATTTAGGAACACTTGGCTATGAAAATGAAATGTTACATTTTATTTCCAATAAAATGTTGCTTTAGCCCCAAATTTTTGTATTTTCACAAGGGGTAACAGGAGAAAAAGCACATCACAATTTGTTAGGCCTTTTTCCTGAATACGGCAACACCCCATAGAAGGGAAGGAGCGGCATCAGGATTTTTTTTACATGGAATTTGCTGAAATTGATTTTAGGGGCCATAACATTTATTTTTTTTTCCACCAATGTAGCTGCGTGAGGGCTTGTTTTTTGTAGGACGGGCTGCTGGTTTTTATTGGTATAATTTTGGGTACATATGTCTTTTTGATCACTTTTTATACCATTTTTTGGGAGGTAAGATGGCCAAATCCTCATGCAGCATTTATAGTTCCTCGCACCAGTAACACGATCATTTTTTATTTTTCTTAAAACATTTTATTGAAGAATAAAGGAAGGACACATACTGACAGGTTAAAAGACATCAATCATATTCATGGCAATCACATTTACGTCAATACATTGCATAGTTCGGTATTCACTATAAACAATCTTCTGTATATAAAGAAAAAACATAGCTTCCCTCCATTCTCCATTTTCCTGTTTTTACCACAACCTTTAAACCTAAACATAAACTGCTCCATGATTATCTTCAAGCCAATTACTGTTTCTTTTCTCCCCATTCATTTCTTATGGTGCCCCCGCATCAGTCGGAATTATTCCCTCCTGTGCCTCAAGATACGAAGTGGTATTGTGAAATGGGTCATCAGTTCCCTTAATTCCACCGCCATCAATGAGTATGACACAAACTTTCTCCACTTGTGGTAAAACTGCTCTGTCGCCTTTTCCGTGTCTACTCTATCCATGTACAAAAGATATTTCATGGTGCCTATCACCTCCTCTATTTGTCTCAGTATGCATATTTTTTACAGCTAGTAGCAAAAGGTGTACTCCCTTTATACCTAACACTTTAGAGGAATCACTGTGTGGATCCACTGGGATAAAATGGAAAATACACTGTTGAGGTATAAGTTGCACCTCCACATCCCACACCTCTTTGATATATTTGATAGCTTTCTGCCACAGCTGGCTCAAGTTAGGTCCCTTCCCCAGAAACCATGTAGCAGATTTGACTTTGGCAATTGACATTTTGGGCACCAGCGAAGGTAGTGTGCTAGTGCATCCATATATGAAAAATCAAAGGCATATGTGGCTTCGCATATAATCTGAAACTGCATTTCTCTCCATATTTTACTACTGATAGCTTGTCTAACTTTTTCCATACCATCCTTTATCTTAGAAGCTAAGTTTGTATCTGCCACCTCACGTTCCCATTTTTGAAATACCTTTTTTCCCAAAAAGGATAAAATATGTGTTCTGGATATTGCGGTAGCAATCCGATAAAGAGCACATTGTCCCTTCCCGCCCTATCAAGGCCTCAAACCAAGTCATTTTTTTAGATTCCCCCAATGTGTCTGCATGTGCCTTATATTTGCATAAAAGGAAGGAAGTGAGATGTTGAGAGCTGGTATTTTTTATGAAACTCTGTCCAGGGCAACATCTCCTTTCCCAAGGTTAATAACATCTGTCTGTGTGTTAATGCCTCTCTTCCTCCAAACCTTATATATCTTAGATTGCCCATGTACCTCATGCCATATATGCCACGTGGTCCCTTCTCAAAACTGCAGGCAGTGTTTCTCTATGAAAAACAGAATAGGCGCACCATAGGGTAAGATTGCAAGCAGATAGTAGATAAAGACACTCCAAGTGGAGGCTCACCTTGTTTGGTTGTGCAACCGAATAGGCACAACACTAGTGAAGGCACGTCGAAGGTTGATAAACCCTTCGGATTAAGTTGGTCTGCAGCCAGGGATGGAAGCGCTTCTATGCGGAGACGCCTGAATTCCCCAAGAAGGTGAGTGGATCCAATAGCGGAGTGAAGAGGAATCCCACGGTGCAAAGAACCAACAGATTGCGTTAAACGAAGATTCAATCTTTATTAGCAGTCGGTACAACGCGTTTCGGGGCAATAGGACCCCTTTATCAGATACAATATGCTGCTACATATACACAAACATTCAGGGGCATAGCTAGAAGTGACCGGGCCCCACAGCAAATTTTTCCACGGCCCCACCCCCCACTTCGAAACTCTATCCTACATTGCAAACCCCACCCCTTTGGCTAGTCAAGCCAGATCACAGACAGGGGCCAGGCCCAGGGGGGCACAGACAAGAGCCAGGGGGGCACAATTTTGCAGAATGGGTGTGGACCCATTCATTTCAACGGGTACGAAGAAGATAGTGTGTTGTCCGCATCCATATGTCTGTTCCGCAGCCCCGCAAAAACGATTGAACATGTCCTATTTTTGTCTGCAATTGCGGACAAGAAAAGGCATTTTCTATCATAGGACGCACACGGCCAGTCTCCGTGTTTTGTGGATCCGCAATTTGCGGACTGTAAAGCACGGCCATCTAAATGGGCCCTTAGGCTGGCACCACAAGGTGGCAGTGGCTGCAACACACATTGTGCAGCTAAATACTGCAGCGACACTACACTACAGCACAACTAGTAAAAGTAAATAGGGCCCTGACCTGACGGTCACAAAAAATTCAATCTGCTGAATTTCTTGCGACTTTTCAATTGTGATTTTAAGAAACTTCAAGGTCACAATGCGACCCCATTCTTTTGAACTCAATGCATCGCAGCATTGTGCTGCTGTGATCCTTAGTTGCACGACACATTATTGACCAAAAGCACTGTGCAACCTTAAAGGGGTCACTGTATTTATTTTCTTATTCATTTCCCCCCCTTTTTCATTGGTACTGTACTTATTAAATGTTGCTTTCTGGGCCAGCACTGTGCTCCTGGTTCTTATATGCTCCTTGGTCTTCCAGGATTTGCACAGGGGCCCTCTGCTGTTTGTGTCCGCCCCTGCTACAAGCACAGTTAGCAGGAGGGGACTGCTTGGTGTGCTGTCAGGGAATTGGTAGCGATGCTCCCCTGAGGACATATAACCACAGATAGCAACGAGTGCTATGAAGATCCCTTTAGGGCCTAAATTGACTAATATATAAAAATTAACTTTTATCTTTTTATTAAAAGACACTTATAAATGCCCCTAATTTATACATACACTTATTTAAAAGCACATGCAGAACCACTTGCCCATCCTTTACATAGGGGCAGGTTATTCCCTATGTATATTTACATTAGCTTTCCTGTTTTGATATGTCTTTGTCAATAATTATATAATCTGAGAGCTAAACAATATCTCTAGGTACTAAATGAACTCCTGTAGTTATTGAGACGGATATTATGTTTCATACCCCTACTCACTACAGTGAGTGCATAGTGATGTCTGTGTCTGAGTCTGAAGTACTAAGAGTAGGGTTAGAATGATATCTCACCTACATAAGTGATAGTTATTAATGAAAACGCGCTAGCTAGATGTTCTCTGCCTTCTTCCTAGTAAACTACAAGGATTGTAGGTGCAGTACATCAAAGACCAGGCTTATTAGCAGCCCAATCTTGATGGATGGCAGCTCCTATGCTAGATCGCTAGATTATAGTCACTGCACCCAGGACCTTTCTAGTTTATACGCTACCCACAGTACCAGCCTGCCTAGACTGGAATCCCGAGAGGCATAAGGCCTCCCGCCAGTTCTATTAACTCTATAGTATCCCAGATATATTAGTAGTAGGATTATAAACCAGGATATAACCCTGCCTTGGCCGGTTGCCGGGGCGCCTAATGCGTCCCGCCGGTCAATAAGTGGTTACTGCAGCAATTAAAAATAACAAACAGACTCCTCCAACATGTTTCACCACTGACATGGCTTCATCAGGGGTAGCGGAGTCAATAAACCGAGCGCTTGATGCAGCCGCCTTTTACCCGATACGGGGTTCCTCCCACATTGGCCAGCTACAAATCAATGCTCCCTACTTACCTGGACAGAGAAGAGACAGCCAAACATTTAATGCCACCTTACCTGTGCACTCACTTCATTGGTCAAACATGCAGGGGAAGACGTAACAGGGAGGTGTGCCAAAGTCTCTTGCTAAAGGTGAGTCTGCGCGTCTGACTTACTCCATGCTGCAAACTTTATCAGCATGCGCATGTCAAGGGACTTAGTCTATACAGGAATTAATACGCAGAATTTCTGGACATCTGAGTGCCATAGAAACTAAAAAGGACACTGCCATCACCAGACATGTCAAATACGTTCACAATAATGACCCTGAAAATCTTAGATTTTGGGGTATAGAAAAACTAACGATGGGACCCAGAGGGGGTGATCTCGACAAACGTCTTTTGCAATGTGAAGCACGTTGGATACATAGATTAAATACTATGAGCCCTATTGGCTTAAATGAAGGCTTTTCTTTTGCGGCCTTTATCTAGTATCCATCTGTCATTTTGACTTACAATCTCCTGTTTTATGATAACTCCTTACCCTTACTCTAATTACTATATATTTGGAGATAAGAAATATCTAATATCTATATTAAGAAATATCTAATGAAAGATACATATTGGAATATAATATAGGACCCCCTTCTTTTGTACTTCAAAACCTGGACATTATTTAAATATTTAATATCTAGAATCTACCTACTGACGGCCCACAATAATTTGTCTCCGCCCTATTTCTAAATAATTAACATAGACACTAGAATTAATGATAATGTTGGTCATCAATCGAATATACCTGAGTATATAGTACCTATAATTCCTTGTGAATAGTGCTATGTAATTTATACATTTTCTATGAGGAGCGAATGTATTTTGGTGGTTGTCGTTTTCTAAGTCCCTTGACATGCGTATTACTGACAAAGAGTTCGCAGCATAGACTAAGTCCTTTGATATGCGCATTGCTGAGAAAGTTCGCCGCATAGACTAAGTCCCTTAACCCCTTCAACCCCGGGCCTGTTTTCACCTTCCTGACCTGGCCATTTTTTGCAAATCTGACATGTGTCACTTTATGTGGTAATAACTTTGGAACGCTTTTACTTATCCAGGCCATTCTGAGACTGTTTTCTT
The DNA here is from genome assembly GCA_900303285.1 of Rhinella marina. Classification (NCBI taxonomy): domain Eukaryota; kingdom Metazoa; phylum Chordata; class Amphibia; order Anura; family Bufonidae; genus Rhinella; species Rhinella marina. The sequence goes on from ONZH01017529.1 coordinate 169,900, forward strand.
TTGACACATTATACTTCATGACAGTCATAAATTTGAGTCAATATATTTCACCCTTATTTATGAAAAAATCCCTAATTTACCAAAAATTTGGAAAAATTTGCAAATTTCCAAATTTCAATTTCTCTACTTTCAAAATACACAGTAATACCTCCAAAAATAGTTATTATTTTACATTCCCCATATGTCTACTTTATGTTGGCATCATTTTGTAAATGTCATTTTACTTTTTTAGGACGTTAGAGGGCTTACAAGTTTAGAAGCCATTTTTCAAATTTTCACCAAATTTTCCAAAACCATTTTTTTAAGCACCAATTCAGATATAAAGTGATTTTGAGGGGCTTACATAATGAAACCCCCCATAAATGACCCCATTTTAGAAACTACACCGCTCAAGTTATAAAAACTGCTGTTACAAACTTTGTTAACCCTTGAGGTGTTCCACAAGAATTAAAGGAAAATGGAGGCGAAATTTCAAAATTTCACTTTTTTGGTAGATTATTCATGTTAATAATTTTTTTCTTGCAACACAGCAAGGGTTAACAGCAAACTAAACCTCAATATACATTACTCTGATTCTGCAGTTTACAGAAATACCCCATATGTGGTGGTAAACGTCTCTATGGGTTTGTGGCAGTGGTCAGAAGGAAAGGAGCACCAAAGGAGGCAGATTTTGCTAGAATAGTTTTTAATTGTAATTGAGATACCCTGACGTACCCCTTCAGTGGAAACCCTCATAAAGTAACGCCATTTTGGAAACTACACCCTTCAAAGAATATATTAAGGGGGATACTGGCCACTTTGACCCCCTAAGCGTGTTATGGAATTTGGAAACACTTGGCTGTGAAAATGAAAAGTTTCATTTCTTCCAATAAAATGTTGCTTTAGCCCCAAATTTTTCATTTTCACAAGAGGTAAAAGGAGAAAAGCACCCCATAATTTGTTACCCATTTTCTCCTGAATACGGCAACACCCCATATGTGGTGGTAAACTGGTGTGGGGGCACATGGCAGGACTCAAAACAGAAGGAGCGCCATATGGATTTTGAAGAACAGATTTTGATGGATTGGTTTGCGGGTGCCATTGATTTTTAATTTTTTGAGTTATTGTCTTATGTGGGGGCTCATTTTTTGCGGGACGAGATGACGGTTTGATTGGTACCATTTTGGGGTACATAAGACTTTTTGATCGCTTGGTATTACAGTTTTTGTGAGTCAATGTGAAAAAAATAGCTGTTTTGGCATGGTTTTTTTTTTTTTTTTTTTTACAAGGTTCACCTGGGGGGTTATCTCATGTAATATTTTTATAGAGCAGGTTGTTACGGACACGACGATACCCAATATGTCTTTTTGGATAGTTTTACACATTAGATTTATTTTTTGAACAGAATAAAATCATTATTTTGTGTTGCCATTTTCAAAGAGCCATATTTTTTTAAGTTTTCAGGCGATTGTCTCAGGTAGGGTATCGTTTTTGCAGGACAAGATGACTGTTTGATTGGTACCATTTTGGGGTAAATATGCCTTTTTGATCGCCTGCTACTACACTTTTTGTGAGGCAAACGGGAAAAAAATGTCTGTTTTGGCTTAGTTTTATTTACATTTTTTTTACAGCATTCGCCTGGGGAGCCATCTCATGCAATATTTTTATAGAGCAGGTTGTTACGGACGTGGCGATACCCAATATGTGTATAATTTTTATTTTTGGAAAGTTTTACACATTAGATACATTTTTGAACAAAATAAAATATTTTTTGTGTTGCCATTTTCTGAGAGCCATATTTTTTTTATTTTTCAGGCGATTGTCTTAGGTAGGGTCTCATTTTTTGCGGGACAAGATGACGGTTTGATTGGTACCATTTTGGAGTACATACGCTTTTTTGATCACCTGCTATTACACTTTTTGTAAGGGAAGGTGACCAAAAAATGTCTGTTTTGGCACAGTTTTATTTTTTTTTACTGCGTGCACCTGACTGGGTGGATCATGTGCTATTTTTATAGAGCCGGTCGATACGAACGCGGCGATACCTAATATGTCTATTTTTTTTCACTATTTTTTACAATTTTTTTTTATATTATTTTGTAAAAATTACGCTTTTTTTTGGGAACTTGAAACTTTTTTTTGTAAAACTTTATTTTTTTCACTTTTTTTACTTTCTTATTTTACACTTTTTTTCACTTTTGGGGGTCTGATCCCCTTACAATGCATTACAATACTTCTGGCTGGAAGTATATTACTCAATGTAAGGAAGGCATCCGGCTGCTATCTCAGCCATCGGGTTCCCATCACAGCAGCGCGGGGACCCGATGGCAACCCCTTCCCACCGCCTGCATCGCATGTGCCACGGTCAGCACTGACCGCGGCACATGAAGAGTTATTGCGCCGGCATCGTGTTTTCACCGATGCTGGCACATTCCTCGGGGTCCGGCACCTGGGCACAGCCGGACCCCCGACTCTGATCGGGCGGGCGCAGCTCCTGCACCCGCCCGATCAGCGCTCAGTAATAGTACGGCGCTGGGCGTCTAGCACCTTGCAGCAGCGCCGTACTATTACGGCGCTGGTCGCCAAGGGGTTAACATGCGCACTGCTGATAAAGTTTGCAGCATAGACTAAGTCCCATAATATGCGCATTGCTGATAAAGTTCGCAGCATAGACTAAGTTCTTTGACATGCGCTTCGTTGAGAAAGTTCGCAGCATAGACTAAGTCCCCTGACATGTGCATCACTGATAAAGTTCGCAGCATAGACTAAGTCCTGTGATATGCGCATTGCTGATAAAGTTTGCAGCATGGACTAAGTCAGACGCGCAGACTCACCTTTAGCAAGAGACTTTGGCACACCTCCGTGTTACATCTTCCCCTGCATTTTTGACCAATGAAGTGAGTGCACAGGTGAGGTGGCATTATATGTTTGGCTGTCTCTTCTCTGTCCAGCTAAGTAGGGAGCATTGATTTGTAGCTGGCCGATGTGGGAGGAACCCCATATCAAGTAAAAGGCGGCTGCATCAAGCGCTCGGTTTATTGACTCCGCTACCCCTGATGAAGCCATGTCAGTGGTGAAACATGTTGGGGGAGTCTGTTATTTTTAATTGCTGCAGTAACCACTTATTGACCGGCGGGACGCATTAGGCTCCCCGGCAAACGGCCAAGGCAGGGTTATATCCTGGTTTATAATAATACTACTAATATATCTGGGATATTATAGAGTTAATAGGACTGGCGGGAGGCCTTATGTCTCTCGGGATTCCGGTCTAGGCAGGCTGGTAATGTGGGTAGCGTATAAACTAGAAAGGTCCTGGATGCAGTGACTATAATCTAGCGATCTAGCATAGGAGCTGCCATCCATCAAGATTGGGCTGCTAATAAGCCTGGTCTTTGATGTACTGCAACTACAATCCTTGTAGTTTAGTAGGAAGAAGGCAGAGAACATCTAGCTAGCGCTTTTTCATTAATAACTATCACTTATGTAGGTGAGATATCATTCTAACCCTACTCTTAGTACTTCAGACTCAGACACAGACATCACTATGCACTCACTGTAGTGAGTAGGGGTATGAAACATAATATCTGTCTCAATAACTACAGGAGTTCATTTAGTACCTAGAGATATTGTTTAGCTCTCAGATTACATAATTATTGACAAAGACATATCAAAACAGGAAAGCTAATGTAAATATACATAGGGAATAACCTGCCCCTATGTAAAGGATGGGCAAGTGATTCTGCATGTGCTTTTAAATAAGTGTATGTATAAATTAGGGGCATTTATAAGTGTCTTTTAATAAAAAGATAAAATAAAAGTTAATTTTTATATATTAGTCAATTTAGGCCCTAAAGGGATCTTCATAGCACTCGTTGCTATCTGTGGTTATATATTCTAGTTTGATCCTGGGCCAACGGGTTAGGCTTTTTGGTATAATAGTCCCCTGAGGACAGATACTGATGCAGGGCATTGAGTGTGCCCTAGATTTGATAGGAATGGCAATAGGAATTGCAGGGATGGCAAAATACATATGATGTACAATTGTTACATAGATAAATGATTAATAAAAAATATATAAATAAATTGATGGCTATGAGTAAAATGAATGAAGTTGTGAATGGATGAATAAATAATTGAATAAAATAACACACTGTATGAATAGAGGATGAAACTGTGATTGAATAATTGATGGACTGAATGGTTGATATAGTGATATAGAACACTGATGTGGTGATAAGGACAAAAAAATAAAATAAATAAAATAATATAAATTATATTATTGAATAAACCCCGGGTGAGCCTACTCTAATATGAGATGGCTGGGTGTCCTTTCTGACTAAATTTCAACTGTGGTGGCAGTATATCTTCAAATGAGACTAGAGTCGGGGAAATGACCAGGATAAAAAAAAAAGGGGGGGGGGATTGCGATTGAACTGAGTAAAAAAATACTGATGTGAGAGTGAAGGTGAGGGAGGGGAGGGGGGGGCTTCGGGTGTTGTCTAAAGGTTAATTTCAAAGGCTTCATTGAGGCCAAACGGGTTAAGACAATTGAGTTTGTAAATCCAGGAAATCTCGCGTCTGCGCAGGGTTTGGATGGTACTGTAGTCGTTGGAGATGATCTGCTTGATTGGAGTGATGGTAAAGCCAGAGAAGGAGCCTTGGTGTCTCTCTGCTGCATGCCTGGAGGCGCTATGCTGTAGGAACTTTTTCTTCACATTGGACCGGTGTTTATTAAGTCTGTTGTGGACAGTTTGAATGGTTCTTCCTATGTACTGTAACCCACAGGGACATTCTAACAGGTAAATGATGTTCGTAGAGCCACAGTTGAGACGTCTCTTGATGGAAAAGGTGTCACCTTTCGAGCTGTGGAAAGAGGCGACGGTGCGTATTGACTTGCAACAGAGGCATTTCGGTTGACCGCATCTTGAGCTTCCTGGGGGCCCAGCGGCATCTGGACGGAGGGCTTGCTTGGGTCCATGCCTGAGTTTGCTGGGTGCCAATATGTTTTTCAGAGTCTGTGCTCTTCTGAAGGTGAATGGGGGTTTTATTCGGTAGTAACTTGTTCAAAAAGGGATCCCTTTTGAGAATGTGCCAGTGAGGATCCCCCTGATGGTGAGATGATTGCTATTTTATGCAGTGATGAAGTTTGTATTGTGCTGCTTGTTCATGGTGGGGGTGCTTGTTCATGGAGAGACAGTCGTCCTGGGTTAGGGCGTGTGCTCTCTTGTAGGCCGTTTTGATCACATCAGGAGGGGAACCTTTCTGTCTGAATCTCGTTGCGTCTGAACAGTTGCGTCTTGCCCGTTTAAATTGGCTAAAAGGGATGTTGACTTTCCACTTTTTGTGGTGCTCACTCGAAAAGTCCAGATAACTACTGCAGTCAACTTTTTTGAAAAAGGTGCAGGTGGTGATGATTCCTTGGGCGATGTTCATCTCGAGATCCAGATGCGAGATGTTCTGGATTTACAAACTCAACAGTCTTAACCCGTTTGGCCTCAATGAAGCCTTTGAAATGAACCTTTAGACAACACCCCCCTCCTCCCCCATACTCTTACATCAAGTTAGTATAATACAGCGCCCATACCTCTTACATCCAGTATAATACAGCGCCCCATACATACCTCTTACATCAGTATAATACAGCGCCCATACCTCTTACATCCAGTATAATACAGCGCCCCCTCTTACATCCAGTATAATACAGCGCCCTACCTCTTACATCCAGTATAATACAGCGCCCCATACCTCTTACATCCAGTATAATACAGCGCCCATATACCTCTTACATCCAGTATAATACAGCGCCTCATACCTCTTACATCCAGTATAATACAGCGCCCCATACCTCTTACATCCAGTAATAATACAGCGCCCCATACCTCTTACATCCAGTATAATACAGCGCCCCCATACCTCTTACATCCAGTATAATACATATATTACATCCAGTATAATACAGCGCCTCATACCTCTTACATCCAGTATAATACAGCGCCCCATACCTCTTATCCAGTATAATAGCCCCATACTCTTACATCCAGTAATATACAGCGCCCCATACCTCTTACATCCAGTATAATACAGCGCCCATACCTCTTACATCCAGTATAATATACAGCGCCCCATACCTCTTACATCCAGTATAATACAGCGCCCCATACCTCTTACATCCAGTATAATACAGCGCCCCATACCTCTTACATCCAGTATAATACAGCGCCCCATACCTCTTACATCCAGTATAATACAGCGCCCCATACCTCTTACATCCAGTATAATACAGCGCCTCCATACCTCTTACATCCAGTATAATACAGCGCCCCATACCTCTTACATCCAGTATAATACAGCGCCCCATACCTCTTACATCCAGTATAATACAGCGCCTCATACCTCTTACATCCAGTATAATACAGCGCCTCATACCTCTTACATCCAGTATAATACAGCGCCCCATACCTCTTACATCCAGTATAATACAGCGCCTCATACCTCTTACATCCAGTATAATACAGCGCCTCATACCTCTTACATCCAGTATAATACAGCGCCCCATACCTCTTACATCCAGTATAATACAGCGCCCCCATACCTCTTACATCCAGTATAATACAGCGCCCCCATACCTCTTACATCCAGTATAATACAGCGCCCCATACCTCTTACATCCAGTATAATACAGCGCCCATACCTCTTACATCCAGTATAATACAGCGCCCCATAACCTCTTACATCCAGTATAATACAGCGCCCCCCATACTCTTACATCCAGTATAATACAGCGCCTCATACCTCTTACATCCAGTATAATACAGCGCCTCATACCTCTTACATCCAGTATAATACAGCGCCCCATACCTCTTACATCCAGTATAATACAGCGCCTCATACCTCTTACATCCAGTATAATACAGCGCCTCATACCTCTTACATCCAGTATAATACAGCGCCCCATACCTCTTACATCCAGTATAATACAGCGCCCCATACCTCTTACATCCAGTATAATACAGCGCCCCCATACCTCTTACATCCAGTATAATACAGCGCCCCATACCTCTTACATCCAGTATAATACAGCGCCTCATACCTCTTACATCCAGTATAATACAGCGCCCCATACCTCTTACATCCAGTATAATACAGCGCCCCATACCTCTTACATCCAGTATAATACAGCGCCTCATACCTCTTACATCCAGTATAATACAGCGCCCATACCTCTTACATCCAGTATATAATACAGCGCCCCATACCTCTTACATCCAGTATAATACAGCGCCCCATACCTCTTACATCCAGTATAATACAGCGCCCCATACCTCTTACATCCAGTATAATACAGCGCCCCATACCTCTTACATCCAGTATAATACAGCGCCCCATACCTCTTACATCCAGTATAATACAGCGCCTCATACCTCTTACATCCAGTATAATACAGCGCCCCATACCTCTTACATCCAGTATAATACAGCGCCCATACCTCTTACATCCAGTATAATACAGCGCCCCATACCTCTTACATCCAGTATAATACAGCGCCTCATACCTCTTACATCCAGTATAATACAGCGCCCCATACCTCTTACATCCAGTATAATACAGCGCCTCCATACCTCTTACATCCAGTATAATACAGCGCCCATACCTCTTACATCCAGTATAATACAGCGCCTCATACCTCTTACATCCAGTATAATACAGCGCCCCATACCTCTTACATCCAGTATAATACAGCGCCCCATACCTCTTACATCCAGTATAATACAGCGCCCATACCTCTTACATCCAGTATAATACAGCGCCCCATACCTCTTACATCCAGTATAATACAGCGCCCATACCTCTTACATCCAGTATAATACAGCGCCCATACCTCTTACATCCAGTATAATACAGCGCCTCATACCTCTTACATCCAGTATAATACAGCGCCCATACCTCTTACATCCAGTATAATACAGCGCCCCATACCTCTTACATCCAGTATAATACAGCGCCTCATACCTCTTACATCCAGTATAATACAGCGCCCATACCTCTTACATCCAGTATAATACAGCGCCCCATACCTCTTACATCCAGTATATATACAGCGCCCCATACCTCTTACATCCAGTATAATACAGCGCCTCATACCTCTTACATCCAGTATAATACAGCGCCCATACCTCTTACATCCAGTATAATACAGCGCCCCATACCCTCTTACATCCAGTATAATACAGCGCCTCATACCTCTTACATCCAGTATAATACAGCGCCCCCATACCTCTTACATCCAGTATAATACAGCGCCCATACCTCTTACATCCAGTATATAATACAGCGCCCCATACCTCTTACATCCAGTATAATACAGCGCCCCATACCTCTTACATCCAGTATAATACAGCGCCCATCATACCTCTTACATCCAGTATAATACAGCGCCTCATACCTCTTACATCCAGTATATATACAGCGCCTCATACCTCTTACATCCAGTATAATACACAGCGCCCCATACCTCTTACATCCAGTATAATACAGCGCCCCATACCTCTTACATCCAGTATAATACAGCGCCCATACCTCTTACATCCAGTATAATACAGCGCCCCATACCTCTTACATCCAGTATAATACAGCGCCTCATACCTCTTACATCCAGTATAATACAGCGCCCATACCTCTTACATCCAGTATAATACAGCGCCTCATACCTCTTACATCCAGTATAATACAGCGCCCCATACCTCTTACATCCAGTATAATACAGCGCCTCATACCTCTTACATCCAGTATAATACAGCGCCCCATACCTCTTACATCCAGTATAATACAGCGCCCATACCTCTTACATCCAGTATAATACAGCGCCCATACCTCTTACATCCAGTATAATACAGCGCCCCATACCTCTTACATCCAGTATAATACAGCGCCCCATACCTCTTACATCCAGTATAATACAGCGCCTCATACCTCTTACATCCAGTATAATACAGCGCCCCATACCTCTTACATCCAGTATAATACAGCGCCCCATACCTCTTACATCCAGTATAATACAGCGCCCCATACCTCTTACATCCAGTATAATACAGCGCCCCATACCTCTTACATCCAGTATAATACAGCGCCTCCATACCTCTTACATCCAGTATAATACAGCGCCCCATACCTCTTACATCCAGTATAATACAGCGCCCCATACCTCTTACATCCAGTATAATACAGCGCCCATACCTCTTACATCCAGTATAATACAGCGCCCATACCTCTTACATCCAGTATAATACAGCGCCCCATACCTCTTACATCCAGTATAATACAGCGCCCCATACCTCTTACATCCAGTATAATACAGCGCCCCATACCTCTTACATCCAGTATAATACAGCGCCCATACCTCTTACATCCAGTATAATACAGCGCCTCATACCTCTTACATCCAGTATAATACAGCGCCCATACCTCTTACATCCAGTATAATACAGCGCCCATACCTCTTACATCCAGTATAATACAGCGCCCCATACCTCTTACATCCAGTATAATACAGCGCCCCATACCTCTTACATCCAGTATAATACAGCGCCCCATACCTCTTACATCCAGTATAATACAGCGCCCCATACCTCTTACATCCAGTATAATACAGCGCCCCATACCTCTTACATCCAGTATAATACAGCGCCCCATACCTCTTACATCCAGTATAATACAGCGCCCATACCTCTTACATCCAGTATAATACAGCGCCCCATACCTCTTACATCCAGTATAATACAGCGCCCCATACCTCTTACATCCAGTATAATACAGCGCCCCCTCATACCTCTTTACATCCAGTATAATACAGCGCCTCCATACCTCTTACATCCAGTATAATACAGCGCCCCATACCTCTTACATCCAGTATAATACAGCGCCCCATACCTCTTACATCCAGTATAATACAGCGCCCATACCTCTTACATCCAGTATAATACAGCGCCCCATACCTCTTACATCCAGTATAATACAGCGCCCATACCTCTTACATCCAGTATAATACAGCGCCCCATACCTCTTACATCCAGTATAATACAGCGCCCCATACCTCTTACATCCAGTATAATACAGCGCCCCATACCTCTTACATCCAGTATAATACAGCGCCCATACCTCTTACATCCAGTATAATACAGCGCCCCATACCTCTTACATCCAGTATAATACACAGCGCCTCATACCTCTTACATCCAGTATAATACAGCGCCCCATACCTCTTACATCCAGTATAATACAGCGCCCATACCTCTTACATCCAGTATAATACAGCGCCCATACCTCTTACATCCAGTATAATACAGCGCCCATACCTCTTACATCCAGTATAATACAGCGCCCCATACCTCTTACATCCAGTATAATACAGCGCCCATACCTCTTACATCCAGTATAATACAGCGCCCCATACCTCTTACATCCAGTATAATACAGCGCCCCATACCTCTTACATCCAGTATAATACAGCGCCCCATACCTCTTACATCCAGTATAATACAGCGCCCCATACCTCTTACATCCAGTATAATACAGCGCCCCATACCTCTTACATCCAGTATAATACAGCGCCCCCATACCTCTTACATCCAGTATAATACAGCGCCCCATACCTCTTACATCCAGTATAATACAGCGCCCCATACCTCTTACATCCAGTATAATACAGCGCCCCATACCTCTTACATCCAGTATAATACAGCGCCCCATACCTCTTACATCCAGTATAATACAGCGCCCCATACCTCTTACATCCAGTATAATACAGCGCCTCATACCTCTTACATCCAGTATAATACAGCGCCCCATACCTCTTACATCCAGTATAATACAGCGCCCCATACCTCTTACATCCAGTATAATACAGCGCCCATACCTCTTACATCCAGTATAATACAGCGCCCATACCTCTTACATCCAGTATAATACAGCGCCCCATACCTCTTACATCCAGTATAAATACAGCGCCCATACCTCTTACATCCAGTATAATACAGCGCCCCATACCTCTACATCCAGTATAATACAGCGCCCATACCTCTTACATCCAGTATAATACAGCGCCCCATACCTCTTACATCCAGTATAATACAGCGCCCCATACCTCTTACATCCAGTATAATACAGCGCCCCATACCTCTTACATCCAGTATAATACAGCGCCCATACCTCTTACATCCAGTATAATACAGCGCCCCATACCTCTTACATCCAGTATAATACAGCGCCCCATATACCTCTTACATCCAGTATAATACAGCGCCTCATACCTCTTACATCCAGTATAATACAGCGCCCCATACCTCTTACATCCAGTATAATACAGCGCCTCATACCTCTTACATCCAGTATAATACAGCGCCCCATACCTCTTACATCCAGTATAATACAGCGCCCATACCTCTTACATCCAGTATAATACAGCGCCTCATACCTCTTACATCCAGTATAATACAGCGCCCCATACCTCTTACATCCAGTATAATACAGCGCCCATACCTCTTACATCCAGTATAATACAGCGCCCCATACCTCTTACATCCAGTATAATACAGCGCCCCATACCTCTTACATCCAGTATAATACAGCGCCTCATACCTCTTACATCCAGTATAATACAGCGCCCCATACCTCTTACATCCAGTATAATACAGCGCCCCATACCTCTTACATCCAGTATAATACAGCGCCCCATACCTCTTACATCCAGTATAATACAGCGCCCCATACCTCTTACATCCAGTATATAATACAGCGCCCCATACCTCTTACATCCAGTATAATACAGCGCCCCATACCTCTTACATCCAGTATAATACAGCGCCCATACCTCTTACATCCAGTATAATACAGCGCCCCATACCTCTTACATCCAGTATAATACAGCGCCCATACCTCTTACATCCAGTATAATACAGCGCCCCATACCTCTTACATCCAGTATAATACAGCGCCCCATACCTCTTACATCCAGTATAATACAGCGCCCCATACCTCTTACATCCAGTATAATACAGCGCCTCATACCTCTTACATCCAGTATAATACAGCGCCCCATACCTCTTACATCCAGTATAATACAGCGCCCATACCTCTTACATCCAGTATAAATACAGCGCCTCATACCTCTTACATCCAGTATAATACAGCGCCCCATACCTCTTACATCCAGTATAATACAGCGCCCCATACCTCTTACATCCAGTATAATACAGCGCCCCATACCTCTTACATCCAGTATAATACAGCGCCCCATACCTCTTACATCCAGTATAATACAGCGCCCATACCTCTTACATCCAGTATAATACAGCGCCCCATACCTCTTACATCCAGTATAATACAGCGCCCCATACCTCTTACATCCAGTATAATACAGCGCCCATACCTCTTACATCCAGTATAATACAGCGCCCCATACCTCTTACATCCAGTATAATACAGCGCCCATACCTCTTACATCCAGTATAATACAGCGCCTCATACCTCTTACATCCAGTATAATACAGCGCCCCATACCTCTTACATCCAGTATAATACAGCGCCCCATACCTCTTACATCCAGTATAATACAGCGCCCCATACCTCTTACATCCAGTATATAACAGCGCCCCATACTTCTTACATCCAGTATATTACAGCGCCATATACCTCTTACAACCAGTATAATACAGCGCCCCATACCTCTTACATCCAGTATAATACAGCGCCCCATACCTCTTACATCCAGTATAATACAGCGCCCCATACCTCTTACATCCAGTATAATACAGCGCCCCATACCTCTTACATCCAGTATAATACAGCGCCCCATACCTCTTACATCCAGTATAATACAGCGCCCCATAACCTCTTACATCCAGTATAATACAGCGCCCATACCTCTTACATCCAGTATAATACAGCGCCTCATACCTCTTACATCCAGTATAATACAGCGCCTACCTCTTACATCCAGTATAATACAGCGCCTCATACCTCTTACATCCAGTATAATACAGCGCCCCATACCTCTTACATCCAGTATAATACAGCGCCCATACCTCTTACATCCAGTATAATACAGCGCCTCATACCTCTTTACATCCAGTATAATACAGCGCCCCATACCTCTTACATCCAGTATAATACAGCGCCCCATACCTCTTACATCCAGTATAATACAGCGCCCCATACCTCTTACATCCAGTATAATACAGCGCCCCATACCTCTTACATCCAGTATAATACAGCGCCCATACCTCTTACATCCAGTATAATACAGCGCCCCATACCTCTTACATCCAGTATAATTACAGCGCCCCATACCTCTTACATCCAGTATAATACAGCGCCCATACCTCTTACATCCAGTATAATACAGCGCCTCATACCTCTTACATCCAGTATAATACAGCGCCCCATACCTCTTACATCCAGTATAATACAGCGCCCCATACCTCTTACATCCAGTATATAATACAGCGCCCCATACCTCTTACATCCAGTATAATACAGCGCCCATACCTCTTACATCCAGTATAATACAGCGCCTCATACCTCTTACATCCAGTATAATACAGCGCCTCATACCTCTTACATCCAGTATAATACAGCGCCCATACCTCTTACATCCAGTATAATACAGCGCCCCCATACCTCTTACATCCAGTATAATACAGCGCCTCATACCTCTTACATCCAGTATA
>ONZH01017530.1:0-101976 GCA_900303285.1 Rhinella marina
TGCCTCCTGCAATAGACGGGAATCAAACCCAGATCAACTGCTTGGGAAGTAGCTATTCTCACCACTATACCACCAGCAGGCACAGCAACTGATAAGAACAGATACTTAACTTGATTTCAGCTGCAGTGCCAGCATGAGCAGTGGTGTCACCTGCAGGCGGTGATGGACTTTCGTTGCACCTAGTTGGGTGCTTCCCTAACATGTGATGGGTATTTGCCTCGCCTTTCTTGGTCTGGGTGAGCACAATTGCCATGAGGGTAACCACCAGGCTGTTGCCTGAGGATTTGGGGTAATGGTGGGATTAAGCAGCCTCAGAGGCATCCATGCATGCTGCCCCTGCTGTTTCCTGTCCATTTCCGTGGTGTTTCCATCATTTTCTGAGATTTCCAGGTTTTCACCCAGCCTTCCCTAGGCAGAGCCTTGGTCCCCCGCAAAAATGCTCGAGTCTCCCATTGACTTCAATGGGGTTCGTTATTCGAAACGAGCACTCGAGCATCGGGAAAAGTTCGACTCGAATAACGAGCACCCGAGCATTTTAGTGCTCGCTCATCTCTACAAAAGACCTTTTTTTAATGACGTGACTGTGCTTTGTACATAGGTGGATAAGTTACAACTAAATTACGTATGTTATTATGTACCGTGCAGTATGGAGCAATTTCCATGAAACTATTAGATTAGGCAGACTTGGTCTGCTTAATTGCAACCCAGACAAATGTCGCACAGAGATTTTTGTAATGTAGCTGTATCAGTGAGAGCAAAAGACCTTTTTTAATTACGTGACGTACAGAATGTGTCACCTGGACAGAAAATACGGATTGTGCTTTGTATATAGGTGGATAAGTTAGAACTAAATTACGTATATTATTATGTACCGTGCAGTATGGAGCAATTACACTGAAACTATTAGATTAGGCAGACTTGGTCTGCTTAAGTGCAACCCAGACAAATGTCGCACAGAGATTTTTGTAATGTAGCTGTATCAGTGAGAGCAAAAGACCTTTTTTAATTACGTGACGTACAGAATGTGTCACCTGGACAGAAAATACGGAGTGTGGTTTGTGGTGAGTGGACAGCTGAACTGTGACACACAGAATGGTTCCACACAGCTGTATGAAATGGATTTGTATCACTGAGATAAAACAAAAAAACTATTTTTTTTATATTTATTTTTTAATATTTTTTTTATATATATATTTTTTTAACATGACGTGCAGAAACTATCAGAGAGCAAACTCAGCCCCTGCTGACTGTGGCTCTTTTGACTGCAACCCAGACAAATGTCGCACAGAGATTTTTGTAATGTAGCTGTATCAGTGAGAGCAAAAGACCTTTTTTTAATTAAGTGACGTACAGAATGTGTCACCTAGACAGAAAATACAGTGTGTGGTTTGTGGTGAGTAGACAGCTGAACTGTGACACACAGAATGATTCCAGACAGCTGTATGAAATGGATTTGTATCACTGAGATAAAACAAAAAAACTATTTTTTTATATTTATTTTTTAATATTTTTTTTATATATATATTTTTTTAACGTGACGTGCAGAAACTATCAGAGAGCAAACTCAGCCCCTGCTGACTGTGGCTATTTTGACTGCAACCCAGACAAATGTCGCACAGAGATTTTTCTAATGTAGCTGTATCAGTGAAAGCAAAAGACCGTAATTGATTACGTGACTTACAGTATGGGTCAACTGGACAGAAAATACGGATTGTGTTTTTGTGGTGAGTGGGCAGCTGAACGGTGACACACAGAATGGTTCCACACAGCTGTATGAAATGGATTTGTATCATTGAGATAAAACAATAAAAAAAAAAATTGTTCTATATAGCGATAGCTGCACTACTAGTGCCAGCCACCCCAGCCAGGAGACAAAAAAAATTGTCTTGTAGCCCTTAGAAGGGCTGTTGGGTTCTTTCGATATCACTCCTGCCTAACAGAGAACTAAATCCAGGCCCTAACACTTTCCCTGAAACGCAGCAGATCTGTCCCTAACCACATCCAGACAGCATCTGAGTCGAGCACCGCGGGCAGTCACTAGTATATTCCAGGGTCACATGATCAGGCCAACCAACCCCTGCTATCGACATGTAAGGGCCCCACGTGTTGCTGGGTGTACCGCAGAGTCTCCTGGCTTGTGATTGGCTGAGTTTATAGGTGCCAAAAATTCAAAATGCGGGAGATGCCATTTCCTCGAGCATGGCGAGATACTCTTCCGAGCAGCGAGCACTTACGAGTACCGTAATACTCGAACTAGCACCAAGCTCGGACGAGCATGCTCGCTCATCTCTAATGACTTTGAATCTAAACAAATTCACTCACTTTGCAATTCAAATTCACTTGCTTTGTTGTAACCAATCATTTTTATCCTAAAAGGCTGGCTACACGTATTACAAAATGAAAGTAAGAATCATAGGAAGAAGATAATGACCCATAATGCCATGCAGCCAGACAATTTGCAGATAACAATCCCCTGAGATGTCACAGCACTATAAAAAGCCTAATCCTTACCACTCTCCACCATTTTGCAGTGTCACCCCCACACACGCTAGCCCAGGGGCACTCCTCTGGCTCTTCCAGCGAAACCTCCTTGCCCCAGCCTGCCCCCCACCTACAGACCCACTCTACAAACAATTTACCCGGATAGGGGACGTATTAGATGTTGTACTGATGTTTTTTTTTGTTCTTCTTTTAATTGCCTCCTGACCTGTGATAGGCAGAGCATGGACACGTCCCCTTAGCTGCAGTGGGAAAGACACTCCCCTGGCCAGAGCAAGCTCTTTTTCTGTTTTCCGTGTTCGAAAAATCCATTAAATATAGGGTCCCAAGATAGGGGACGTATACGGTATTAAACTGAGAAGAATTGATACCGTACGGGTTAAAGCAACAGTTTTCCCAAATCCATCCGGCTGTTGTCACCACCACACACGCTAGCCCAGGGGCACTCCTCTGGCTCTTCCAGCAAAACCTCCTTCCCCCCCACCTACCTACATGCCCTCTCTCCAAACAATTTTCCCAGGTAGGGGGATGTATTAGATATTGTACTGATTCTGCATTGCCTCCTGCAATAGACGGGAATCGAACCCAGATCAACTGCTTGGGAAGTAGCTATTCTCACCACTATACCACCAGCAGGCACAGCAACTGATAAGAACAGATACTTAACTTGATTTCAGCTGCAGTGCCAGCATGAGCAGTGGTGTCACCTGCAGGCGGTGATGGACCTTCGTTGCACCTAGTTGGGTGCTTCCCTAACATGTGATGGGTATTTGCCTCGCCTTTCTTGGTCTGGGTGAGCACAATTGCCATGAGGGTAACCACCAGGCTGTTGCCTGAGGATTTGGGGTAATGGTGGGATTAAGCAGCCTCAGAGGCATCCATGCATGCTGCCCCTGCTGTTTCCTGTCCATTTCCGTGGTGTTTCCATCATTTTCTGAGATTTCCAGGTTTTCACCCAGCCTTCCCTAGGCAGAGCCTTGGTCCCCCGCAAAAATGCTCGAGTCTCCCATTGACTTCAATGGGGTTCGTTATTCGAAACGAGCACTCGAGCATCGGGAAAAGTTCGACTCGAATAACGAGCACCCGAGCATTTTAGTGCTCGCTCATCTCTACAAAAGACCTTTTTTAATGACGTGACTGTGCTTTGTACATAGGTGGATAAGTTACAACTAAATTACGTATGTTATTATGTACCGTGCAGTATGGAGCAATTTCCATGAAACTATTAGATTAGGCAGACTTGGTCTGCTTAATTGCAACCCAGACAAATGTCGCACAGAGATTTTTGTAATGTAGCTGTATCAGTGAGAGCAAAAGACCTTTTTTAATTACGTGACGTACAGAATGTGTCACCTGGACAGAAAATACGGATTGTGCTTTGTATATAGGTGGATAAGTTAGAACTAAATTACGTATATTATTATGTACCGTGCAGTATGGAGCAATTACACTGAAACTATTAGATTAGGCAGACTTGGTCTGCTTAAGTGCAACCCAGACAAATGTCGCACAGAGATTTTTGTAATGTAGCTGTATCAGTGAGAGCAAAAGACCTTTTTTAATTACGTGACGTACTGAATGTGTCACCTGGACAGAAAATACGGAGTGTGGTTTGTGGTGAGTGGACAGCTGAACTGTGACACACAGAATGGTTCCACACAGCTGTATGAAATGGATTTGTATCACTGAGATAAAACAAAAAAACTATTTTTTTTATATTTATTTTTTAATATTTTTTTTATATATATATTTTTTTAACATGACGTGCAGAAACTATCAGAGAGCAAACTCAGCCCCTGCTGACTGTGGCTCTTTTGACTGCAACCCAGACAAATGTCGCACAGAGATTTTTGTAATGTAGCTGTATCAGTGAGAGCAAAAGACCTTTTTTTAATTAAGTGACGTACAGAATGTGTCACCTAGACAGAAAATACAGTGTGTGGTTTGTGGTGAGTAGACAGCTGAACTGTGACACACAGAATGATTCCAGACAGCTGTATGAAATGGATTTGTATCACTGAGATAAAACAAAAAAACTATTTTTTTATATTTATTTTTTAATATTTTTTTTATATATATATTTTTTTAACGTGACGTGCAGAAACTATCAGAGAGCAAACTCAGCCCCTGCTGACTGTGGCTATTTTGACTGCAACCCAGACAAATGTCGCACAGAGATTTTTCTAATGTAGCTGTATCAGTGAAAGCAAAAGACCGTAATTGATTACGTGACTTACAGTATGGGTCAACTGGACAGAAAATACGGATTGTGTTTTGTGGTGAGTGGGCAGCTGAACGGTGACACACAGAATGGTTCCACACAGCTGTATGAAATGGATTTGTATCATTGAGATAAAACAATAAAAAAAAAAATTGTTCTATATAGCGATAGCTGCACTACTAGTGCCAGCCACCCCAGCCAGGAGACAAAAAAAAATTGTCTTGTACCCCTTAGAAGGGCTGTTGGGTTCTTTCGATATCACTCCTGCCTAACAGAGAACTAAATCCAGGCCCTAACACTTTCCCTGAAACGCAGCAGATCTGTCCCTAACCACATCCAGACAGCATCTGAGTCGAGCACCGCGGGCAGTCACTAGTATATTCCAGGGTCACATGATCAGGCCAACCAACCCCTGCTATCGACATGTAAGGGCCCCATGTGTTGCTGGGTGTACCGCAGAGTCTCCTGGCTTGTGATTGGCTGAGTTTATAGGTGCCAAAAATTCAAAATGCGGGAGATGCCATTTCCTCGAGCATGGCGAGATACTCTTCCGAGCAGCGAGCACTTACGAGTACCGTAATACTCGAACTAGCACCAAGCTCGGACGAGCATGCTCGCTCATCTCTAATGACTTTGAATCTAAACAAATTCACTCACTTTGCAATTCAAATTCACTTGCTTTGTTGTAACCAATCATTTTTATCCTAAAAGGCTGGCTACACGTATTACAAAATGAAAGTAAGAATCATAGGAAGAAGATAATGACCCATAATGCCATGCAGCCAGACAATTTGCAGATAACAATCCCCTGAGATGTCACAGCACTATAAAAAGCCTAATCCTTACCACTCTCCACCATTTTGCAGTGAACTGAGCATTAGGACAGATGTGACAAGTGCTAGGGAAACAGTTTAACAAAGCTTTAATTGTAGAATCTCGGATAGGGACAGTGCAGTGACCCATTTTTTAAATTATTTTTCTGTTTTTCTGACGGACCAGATGAACGGAAAAATAAACGGGGGTGTCAACACAGCCAAACAGGGACACTCGTTGCCCTGAAACAAACAGGTGAGGATGGCAACAGCAAGAAGAATCATAATGTTGGCCCCGGAACAGAGTGGGGAGTGTAGCAACAGCATGAAGAGTCACAATAGTGGCCCCAAAACATAGTGGTGAGGGTGGCAACAGCATGAAGTGGCCCAGGAAAATAGTGGGGAGATGGGCACTATTAGTGGGGGAAGGGGGAGTAACAGCACAAGATGGTGGCAGATCACAGTTGGGGCAGATGGCAGTAGAGGCAACAGACAAGTGGCATCAGGTGGGTGACAGCATCAGAACAGTGGTAGAAGTATGTGGGCAGAAGTAACGGGCCATTTGTCACAATGTTCTTATGTGGCAGCACACTACAGTCAGATCATTAATGCCCGAATTATCTACTCTGTTGTATCAGGCACCAGTGTCTGGAAATCCTGGTTGATTCACACCTGATTCATCTTTATAAAGGTTAGTCTCTCAACATTTTGTGTTGAAAGGCAAGTTCCTTTTGGGGTAACTATGCCACCTGCCGCACTGAACACTTGCTCTGATGCCACACTACTGGCCGGGCAGGAAAGCTTGCTCAGGACAAACTTGGACAGTTGCGGCCACAATTCAAGTTTGGCTGCCCAGTAGTCCAGGGGATCTTGGATCTGGGGTGACAGGATGCAGTCCAAGTATGCCATCACCTGCTAGTTCAGGTTCTGCTCCATATCCTGCTGCTGCTGGGTGGTTACTTCAGTGGCCAGGTGACAGAAAGTGCTCATCAGAGAAACAAGACAAGTATAAAAAACACCCCCATTTTGGATAGATAGTGAGGGTCTAATATTGTGGAGAGAAAGTAGTTATCCTTCTCCCGAATGGTGATAATGTGGCTGTCACTACACAAGCAACTCAGCATGCATCTGGCCATGTGTACAAGTGATTTGAAGGGACTCCCTGCCTCCATTTCCACTGCATACTGCCTTGGTCTATTGAGGTCATCTACGTCGTCTTTGTTGTCACCCTCTAGATCCTGATGCTCCTCTTGCTACTCTCCTGTCACTTGGGCAGATAAACCACCTAGTTCTGTATAGAATTCCTGGGCAGTTATGTCCTCCTCCTCGTCCTCCTCCTCTTGTGCCAGTTCAACCACCACAGGGCTCAGGTGGCTATGAGATGTAGGTGGCACATCTTCTGTCTCTCACCAGTCAGATTTATCAGCATCCCCTCCAAGATGTGAAGGAGTGGAAATACATCATCCATCCTGTAGTCTCCTCAAAGGGCCTGAGCAAATGGCTGATGACATGCATGTGCTGCCACTGTCTAACGTTAAGTTACACCGGGGGGGGGTATTCCTGTTGGTCTGCATCATTAAGAAATCAGTAACAGGTTTCCTTTGCTCATACAGTTGGTCCAGCATGTGGAGCGTCCAACATGTGGAAACATTGCATATGAGGCAATGTAGGGGAACACTATTCTGCTTTTGCAGCTCAACGAAGGAGTGTTTTACACAATAAGAGTGGCTGAAGTGCAAGCACAGTTTCCTGATGTCTTGCAGTTTGGGTGGAGATGGGTTACTGGAGATGGGTTGTTGATCCAGGGAGCTATTCTGATTGTCCTGGTTGTTGTCAGGAAGGATTTTTTTCTCCTAAGGTGTGTAAAAATTGGCTTCTACCTCACAGGTTTTTTTTTTTTGCCTTCCTCTCGATCAACTTGCAGGATAACTACTGGATGGACACTTTTTTTTTTTTCAGCCTTATAAACTGTTAGAATGTTAGTATTGAAGGCTAGGCAATGCCTCTCTTGGTTTCTGGGGAAATAAATGCAAATTAACAGTGCTAACATCAGCTGGCATCAGAACGAATTACTTTTCTTTTACTTTTTGAATGTTTCCCAAAAACCTAAGATATGCTAATTATTTTTCCTGACAATAAAAAAAAGATAAGAAAGGTAATTATTTATCATGCCATCTGATGTTAAAGTGGATTTACACAAGTAAATAATCTGGCAGATTATTGGGAACTAACATTCCTACGAATGCTCGTTCTCAACAATCTGTCTATGTAAAAGTGCAGGAGATCACCCGATGAATGAGCGAAACACTTGTTTATCAGGTGAAACTGTTGTTAGTGCAGGCACCTAAATTATCATTTCTGGGCAACAGATCGTGTTGTCTAAACAGTAATCTGCTGCCTAAATATAAGACGCACCCTAGATTTTAGTAGGAAAATAAGAAAAAAATATTTTTCATCACACCTCATATCAGACCCCCCCATAAATTTCAAGACATCACATCAGACCCCCATATCAGCCCTCCATATCAGACCCCCATAAGACCTCAGATCAGCCCATCAGCCCCCAATATCAGCCCACTCTGCCCCATCAGACCTCAGATCAGCCCATCAGCCCCCATATTAGACGACTGTTTTATTTTATCCTTATGGGGCTGGGTGGGCTGATCTGAGATCTGATGGGGGTCCTGGCACCTAATATATACTAGTGAGCACTTCCATAATGGAAGCGCTCACTTGTAATCGCTTTATAAGACGCACAGCAATTTTCCCCCTACTTTTGGGGGGGGAAGTGTTTCTTATAAAGCGAAAAATACAGTAGTTATATGAGGCTGATTGATCGCAATAGCAATCCCTAGTCCTCATACTGTGGAGGTGATCACTGCACGTAAATGCCGCACTTCACCTCCACTGAGCGAGCAGACCAATGTTGGGAAAGACACTTCCTTCCTGACAATCTGCTGCCCATCTGGGCATGTAAATGTGCCTTTAGACGTATACATTTTACTAATTTACCAACCTTTCCCTCTCCTTCTTGCTTTCTCTCTTTCTTGTTATCCTTTTCTCTCTACCTCTCTGGACCAGAGAGTGCTATATATTATGTAAATATTTCATGGGACAACACTGAAGATATAACACTTTGATGTAATGTAAAGTAGTCAGTGTACAGCTTGTACAACAGTGTAAATTTGGTGTACCCTCAAAATAACTCAACACACAGCCATTAATGTCTAAACCGCTGGCAGCAAAAGTGAGTACAACCCTAAGTGACAATAGCCAAACTGTGCTCGAAGTGTCAATATTTTGTGTGAACACTATATAGCCAAGATCCCCTATAGGGTAATCCTCGGGGTGTTAATATATACAAAACCAGTTTGATCACACCTTTGATCAACAAAATTTGCCCCTTTAGGGATTCCCTAGGATTATGTAGATAAGACTTAACTTTTATTAGAAATGTATAAATAACAAATATTGCACTCAAAAATATTAAAACTATCAGCCGGCAGCTGTGCCCTATTGGTACTAACACCCACGTGTTGTGGGTATAATTAGGTAGCCAGGAGTCACCTTTTTATGAGGATATATTTTTATAGATACTATGTGACAACATATAGTTGGGGAATGGTAATAGCCCTTAATTCTGGAACATAGTATCATTAATAATAGAGGTTTAGAACTGTTGAGCCTATAATAGTTACTTTTGTTATAATTGCACTACAAACAGGTTTGTCACATAGTATCTATAAAAATATATCCTCATAAAAAGGTGACTCCTGGCTACCTAATTATACCCACAACACGTGGGTGTTAGTACCAATAGGGCACAGCTGCCGGCTGATAGTTTTAATATTTTTGAGTGCAATATTTGTTATTTATACATTTCTAATAAAAGTTAAGTCTTATCTACATAATCCTAGGGAATCCCTAAAGGGGCAAATTTTGTTGATCAAAGGTGTGATCAAACTGGTTTTGTAAATATTTTGTGTGGCCACCATTATTTTATAGCACTGCCTTATCTCTCTTGAGAATGGAGTTCACTAGAGCTTCACAGGTTGCCACTGGAATCCTCTTCCACTCCTCCATGAAGACATCACGCAGCTGGTGGATGTTAGAGACCTTGTGCTATTCCACTTTCCATTTGTGGATGGGCTTAGGTCTGGAGACATGTTTGGCCAGTGCAGTATCTTTACCCTCAGTTAAGATAAACTTGAAACAATGTGTTACTTTTTGAAAACACATTCCTATTAAAGCTGTCTGTGCTTATTAGATGTGTATGGGCGCCTATCCGGGAAATAGATAATTGATCAGGATATTCAATTTCAACTGTTCAAAGCCTGTTCTATTAAAAGAAAAGCCATTTCCAGTTGGAGGTGTGTGTGATCATTTAGAAAATAACACAAGCTTAAGGAATAACAAAAGGGAATAGAAATAAAGGATCAAGTAAAGATCATGCCCCCTTAATTATTTATTTTAATTTATTTAACTAAATTTATTAATGCCTGTCAATATTTTAGTAATAATTAATGATCTATGTACATAGTTTATTGTTTAAAAAGTAAAAGCGGAAGGGCACTCAATATTTGGAGAATCACTTGTGACTAAGGTGAGGTATCATATCTAATATTTATTGGTTAAAAACATAACAAAAATTCACAAAAACTTAAAATTATGAAGATTATTGAATCCCTCTATTAATATTGAGTGCCCTTCTGCTTTTACTTTTTACTTCATAATCCTACTGAATAATGGTTGGGTGAACCGTTTTTGGAAATGAGCACCGGATTGGTGGATATTGGAAAGTGGTGAGCCTTCAATACAGTTTATCATAGTTTATTGTCTGTTTTATATTTCATTAAGAAATACAGTGAAATAAATTAAAATAAATAATCCAGGGGAACATATTATTCATTTGAGCCCAAATAAATGGAGGGTGGGAGAAAATGGAAAAAGAAGAGCAGGGTAATGTCAGAAGGAAAAAAGCTAAGAAGAGCATTGTATTTTAGATTTTTTTTGTTGATGAAAGGCCCAATTTATAAATTCACAATAGTTATATATGTTATATCAACTTTTGGTAAAATGAAAGGTTGTGAGTGAAGGTAGGTATCATCAGAAAACTGCTGGCCAGTGCAGGCATTAGAATACCCGGAAGGTTCTTCACAAAAAATGGAAGATATGCACCATGAAGCATGCTCAAATAACAGGAGAGCCTAAGACAGCTTCCCTATCTCATCAATAGGAGTCATGGATTGATTTCTGACAATTTAATGTGGTAACATAGTTTTGTTGCCTAGAACGACCACCCTTACAGACCAACCATATGTGACAAATGTTTTAAAATATGTCCACTAAATGGAGAATCCCATAGATATATACTTTATGGTTACCCCTGTATGCAGTTTACCCCCTCCCAAAAGCAACCTTTACAAAAATTGCAATACCACCACAATAGACAAGACTATACAAAAACAACTTCTTTTATTTTGATTGCCAAATTATTTAAGGCAGGTATAAAAAGAAAGCATTCATTATACATTTTACATAAAATAAACTAGATTACAGCATAAAACAAGTAACCAGGCAATGGCATTATATTCTCTCTTCTAAAACTGGATAATTGTAAACATTAAAAAAGACTGCAGGACTATTCAAGTAATAGAACAATCACAGATGTCTTGTGGTATGCAGGTTTTCAGGTTATTTGTCATTCAAGATTAAAAGAGACATTTTATTATTCACAGATGTTCATTATTTACTTATTTTAATTTATACATTATGTACAACCCTTTTATTTACTTTACCTGTGGTACTGGCAACCCCATGCCTTCCATATGTATATTTTCACAATGCACAATTACAATAACACAATTATTACAGTAACATTTTACACAGATGCATCTTAAAGGGAGCCACAAAATAGACATCTACATTGTACCAAAGTATCATCATTACAGCCTGCTTCTTATAGCCTATGGCCAATATGATTAGTTTCTGCAAATTTCAGGCACATGGAACCATAACATTATTTACATTTTAGGAAAAAATAATCAACAGCCAGTAAACACTATCCAACATGACAAATACATTTTACTGGTTGGTGTGCAGTTTAGCAGCAGACCCTACACATGTGCGAGCCTGGTTACCGATACAAAAAAAGTAAAGAATATATATTTATATATATATTTATATATTTGTGTGCATGTTAATATACAAAACAAGGTTATGTCCATGGTATGTATATATATATATATATATATATATATATATATATATATATATATTTACCTGGCCACAATCATCCTAATTACAGAAACACGTTACTCTGTTATAAAAAGAAAATCTGAAATTTACAAAAAAGGAGAAATGAACAAAAAAATGAAATGATTTTTTTTGCCTGCCACTTAGGCATTCTTATATAAACACCATGGAACTGATGTCTGTAATAAACTGCTCTTCCATGTGATCCAGTCACATGATCTAATGTACATTTTCAATGTATTCATTCCCTAAAAGAGAAAGAGAAGATACATTTATTATACATGTCAGGCATCGAATGCATAAAATAATCACTTTATACTGTGCAAAGATTGTACTATTCACATCGGCAGCACGTTATTTTGCCTTACATGTAATTGAACAGACGATAGCTTAAAGGTTCAAACATACATTCCCTGCTGTCTCTTGGGTGCCCTTTACTCAGTGATAACTTCAGACCTATAAAGTTTCATTGTTGAAATTTGTTATTTATTATGCTAAAAATAGTTAAGAGAACACAAACTTCATGATTAATTTAGGATATATATCTCTAAGAAGAACTATGAAGGTTTATTGATAGATCCAGCAGCAAAAATCAACAGTTCTTAAGGACTTCAAACAGGCCGTAACTAGAGAATAGCCCAATGAGAAAACACCTATGGAAATTCCAAATAGTACTTCTACCACTTCTACTACTGGTGCAATACTAAGGAAATACTGAAAACATGATCTGTAGGGCATAATAGAGAAGATAAATGCTGTTTTGGACTACATCCAAATATCTACAATTCACGCCAGGTAACTGTGTCTAAACAACCAGCTACAAAACAAATATACTATTACCATTTTTTGCTGGCCATGTGTTCAGTGGACATAGATTGGTTAATTAGTTAGGACTTACTTAAAGATAACCTGTCAATATGTTAATTTTTCCCTCTCTGAGGATATCAAGTACCATCTGCCTAATATTGATAGTTCTGCTCCTAAATATGTTTATAAAATATTGTGTAGTTCCTCATTTAGCAGCTCTCTCTCCCAAGCTTGTCATACGTATGTTTGTTCAGCAGAGCATGCATGTGTCCTGTAAGGGGGGAGTTGGGAAAGTCATTGGCAGACTCCTAAGGCAGTGACTTATCTCACCAGGAGCAGAAGGAAGGCATAGTTGAAGTACAGCTGCAAAGATTATGCTGTTGAGAGTTGGGAGGACCCCAATCATCTGATGTGCAATAAGAGGCCTGCATTACAGACTAAATAGTTGCCAACCCTGCTGTTGTTGGCAGGTTTAGCCAATATTTTTCTAATGTGTATGACTTGTTTAATGTAAACCCTTCTCAGAGCCAAATGGAAAATGCTGATCTTGAGAGGATGCGACTAATGGATATCAACTCTCTGCTCAGTCTTGCCCTATTCCTTGTAATGAATAATTATTTCTTCTCCATCTCCCTAAGCCTGCCTATAGTCATTGGCTCTGTCAGTTAAGGACCCCATACACAGTAGTGTATCGCTGGCTGAACCGGCCAAGAGCGGGGGGGGGGGAATTTACCGGCTGCAGCTTTTCCCGCTCTCCCTATAAAATGCAAGTACACGTTTGACCAAACCAAACATGTATGGGGGACCTTAGAGGGAGTTGGGAGAGACACCTGTCAGCTGAATGATTGTTCGACCAACAGCTATTACGGTAAATGTGTATGTCAGGCTTAACTCGTGTTGCTCCAAATAAAGTAGTTATTGACAGTTTCACCTATTTTATCTAAAGATGCCTGTTGATATTAACTTTATTTTTCCTATTCTAAATATTAATTTTTGCCTCCTTTAGGGCAAAATATGAGCCAAACATATGTATGACAGATATGGAAATCACCTTTAGATTGTAATTGAACAAATCAACAACATCATGTACATATGCGTTACATCAAATGAGTACAAACCACATATAGGGAACTTTTAAGCATTTCTTTTAACAGTGGGTCAAATTATAGCCACTGAAATTGTTTCAGTTTCCAAGGAAACTCAAATTTTATTAGGATGTGCTTATAAGGCGAGCTATGAACTAGGATAAAAAGATGTCCTTGACAGAGATCACTGGCTATATTTTACTTTACAAAGCTTACTGTGACTGAATAAAGTTTAGATTGACATTCATAAAAATTATCTTTCATAAAAAATAGAAATCAAAATGTGCTCATTAGCATTTTCTTTGTGTGTGAATGTCTAAAATTGGCATTTGAAAAAATATAGTGAATAAGCAGACAAACAAAAATTGGGTTTTTATTCATTTATCTGCCAAATTCCCAATACTGAAAAGTTCCACCACTCATAAGTTTGTAAGTGCATAAGTATGAATAAGCGTGTGTGTACATATATTACATATATGTTATATATATTATACACACACAATGTTGTTTTCTAGGATATACTCAATTTACCTTCTTTGTGTAGGAAACATACCGGATGCAGATGCCTGAGCAGCCACCTGCTGAGTGGCAACAAGGGTAGCAGAGGTCAACCCTAGAGGAAAAGCCCCATGTGAGAACATTCACTTGAATGCAGTGCACATGCACACAAACTCTGTCCCTTTTTTACATATAGAATGGTAACATGATCAACGGGAATGAAACAAAGTGTTATATATACTGGGGCTGGCAAGCTGTGGAAAAGAATCACACAACCACCATTTAACTAGGTTTTGACTTGTGACTAAATTTGAAAAATGTGGGCATATGCTTTTGATATCATGTATGTAGCATGCTATTTAACAAAAAATAAAAGAAGAGTTGTATTGCAAACGGTTTAAGAAAGCTACTTGCGTAACTTCCTTTGAAGATAACATAATGAACATTTTGAAATGTCCATGCATCTGGTGGACATTTTAATACTTTAGTGTTAAAGTATGCAGAGTACTTATGGCATTTTGTAACAAGGCCTTTGCCATACTTTGTAGTGTACCTTTTGAACAGGGAAAAAAATATATCTTAAAGTAATCCAAACCAACTATGGATAGTGTAATCCAGAAGCCTTTCTAGGTCAAAGGCAATGCCACTCTGCATTATTTAACATGCACATGACTTTCTTTGGTGATTAAAGATCAAGAAAACAAAAATATGAATTTGCTGTAGTAAGATTTATTTGGTTACAAACAACCATAGAAAATTGGAAACTAAAACCATGACAAAATTAGTTATCCAACCATTAACTAGTCGAACTGATTGGTAAAAGAACACATTTAAAAACTGAAAGGACACAAACCTTGAAATGGGTCATACTGCCCAGGTATCAGGGGGTATCCCATGCCAACATGTGTGTGATGATGTGTATGGAGATGCCGTTGGCTAAAAGGAGAATGCCGGTCCCTTTCTCTCTCATTTTCTCGCTCCCGTTCCGTTGAAGCTTTTTCTGCCAACTATATAACCAAAAGACGACAACTTTAATATTTAGTTACTTTTTATAATAGTTACTTTTCCATTTGGTGATAATACAACATAATAGGTCCATAAGATCAAACCATTTATCTAAGGGGATGCAACAAACATGGCCCCTTTAATATATTATGAATAAGTGGAGTCAGTACAGTCTATTGTATAGCGCCTATGGTACCTATGTATCAATATGGCTTTTCAATAACTTATAAGGACAAAAGTTGAGTTAATTCGCATTAATGTACTATATAGATGTCTACTGTATTAGAATAAACTAGAGTGGAGTATATAGCATTAAACATGTGCATTTTCTAGTTAAGAGGACAATGTATAGAGCACAATTTTTGTATTGTTACCGATAACCAAAAAAATACATGTGATGATCATACAAAGTCTCAATGAGACTTTAGCTCTTTAATTCTTCTTGCATTAACCTATTTGGATATCTAATAAAAAACACTGGCTGAATACTTTAAACCATTGATGGAATTATAACAATCTAAGTTTTCTCCAAATACGCTCTATCAACACATAGCAGGGATTTCCATTCATTTGACAGTCTAAAGAATATACCATTGATCTTGATTAATATATTTAAGGCCATATTAATACAAGGCTACATCTCAGTCCTGTGAAGACAACATCAACATTATCGACAATAGAATATGACACAAAAAAAAACTTACAGCAGGGGACTTGGTGCGATATTGATTTGCATGTTGTTGCAGTAAATCTAGTGCTTTAGATTCAGACGATGATTTGGTATTAATGCTGGGGCTGGTGCTGACTTTCTCAGATTCATCTCTTCCTGACACCTTCCCATAAACATTGTAGTGGGGGAAGCCAGGTGAAAGGTATGCACCTGCACAGCAAAAACACTTTTATTATTACAAACAGAAAGAAATGTATAATTCATTTATAAGTTCACTATTCTATTTCCGTGTTGTGAATTTACCACAATTGGAATGTGACATGTATGACCTTTTTTTAATTTTATTTGGGAATTTGGTAAATCTAAAGTTTTACTTAACTCCTCAGTAAACAAGGAACAAGTATCAAAGCAAGTAATAGTCAAAATTTCTGTCCATTTTGGCCCATTGTCTTGACTTAAATAGACAAGAATGCTTGGCTGACCAATAGTTTTCCAGTGATTTTTGAAGTTATTGAACTACTAAACAAAATGGAAGTTCCATGAATATGACTCATTAAATAAAACCGTTGGACCTGGTTGGATTTTTAGCTGCTGGATAACAAGAATCCTATTTTTTAATATAGTTAATCTATGGCTATGTGTTTGTTTTCTATGAAAATATCTATGGGAATATATTTGATCAGGCATCATACTGGATATATTAGGAAAAAATGAAGCCTGGGTAGCAAAGTAAGGCAATATCGAAATGCTGATTTTTTTATATCTTTAATGGTGATATTAACATGTGCTAATCACTTACAATTCATTGACAGCATAAAAAGACCAACCTGGATAACTGTGCATTAGAACTGGAGACACTGCACGATATGCTGGATGATTTGGATCATACATCTGTGTATAAGGATAGGCATGCAAGTATTGAATATATGATTGATGCTGCTGACTCATAGGCGATGAAACGGCAACTCTTGCATTTCTCGAATCCTTCCAATTTACAGGAGTTTTCCGCTCATCATTTTTATTCTTGTTATCTTCCATTAACTGAGTTTCTGGGCGCTTGACCTCTTTGACCTCCTCTTTTGCGACTTGTAATGGAACTGGTAATACAGTTTCTTTATTAGGAGTTTTGGAGTTTTCCTCCTTTATTTTTTTCTCTCGATCTATTTCATCTGCTTTTTGCTGCTCAAGATACTTTGACTGGTAAATATAATGATGCCATGATCGTGAATCAGCCTCCTTGAAAAACAGGAAATACATTTACATAAAGCTGAAACATACATGTTGTATATATATAAGCAAGCAATCCATCATTAGCCATCTCGCTAAAAGAATACTTGACGCCTCTAGTCAAAATAGTTTTGGCCATGTTTAAACATTACAAGTCAGGATATGGTCTTATCATTGTGATGTCTTCTTAGGGTGTACACTGGGAAAAGCTCTTGTAGTATGAGTAAAGCATATCAATAGAGCTCTATTAGTCTGACAGAGGCCAAAAGGAAACTCTTTTGTCCTATGTCAGACTAATTGAGTTCTGTCAGGCTGATATATATGTTGGCATGCAGAAAAAAAGGCATGTAATAATATAGTGTTCTACACTATTCCATACAATGTTATCAACTAAAAAATATACTGTGTAATATACTTTTTCTTTTCAACTTTGGAGCCTATGGGTGACTAATGCTACTTTATGGCAGCTGTCACAGACCTTTATTGGATGTAAACAGGAGCTTTTCCTGGCATGTACAACAAAGGAAAGACAATTATGTGATGTGACCGTAACTTAGTAATGTCTGGATACGTATACTGAATGAGTTTTAGAGATATTGAAAGTTATGCTTTCGGTCACATACTTTTCAATGTGTAGATGTCCACATGACATTAAAATATAAGCTTTTTTATTTAATCTTTAAGAGAATGAATAGTATAATCAACCATAGAATATCAGATTTGCATAATTACTAGTGATGAGCAAGCATGCTTGGTCAAACTCGCTGGCGCTTGGGTTCACTCGGTGTTCGGCCGAACACCGAGTGTACTCGAGTGCCATGCTCGAGTCCCCTCCCCGCACCAAGACAGATCCGTCATGACCCCCAATGCAAGTCAATGGGGATGGATCCGTTTGGTGTAACACAATAGTAAACGGATCCGTCCTCCTTTGACTTTCAATGGAGTTCATGATGGATCCGTCACCTTACCTTTCCCAGCAGCTCCCTCCTCCCTCCAGCAGGTGGCGCTGTGGTGAAACTTACCACTGTGTGCCGTCTTCCTGCTGGGACAGGTCGGGAATGCTGGGAAAGGTAAGTTTAACCCTCCTCCCTCTCAGTGTCTGTGGTGGGGGTTTTTTTGTGGGGTGACCCGTGTAAACCAGACACCCTCCCCTCTTCCGAGCGGGGGTGCCTGGTTTAGTCCCATTGACTTTAATTATGATCGAGTGCTCGGCCGAGCACTCGAGCACCTGGGTGCTCGATCATCACTAATAATTACTAAACTTATTGACTTTACTTTGATTTTACCTGTTTATATCTTGCAGTTGGATCCATTCCAGTTTGTTTCATAGAGTCCATAACAGATTTCATTTCCACTGCCTCTTTTATGAGCTGGTGGTTCTCCATTTGTTTAGCCTTGAAGCTATCACACTGAACTTGCTGATGATTTGGTAGGATCTGGGTTTTTACAGGGTCTTCCGTTTTATTGAGAATGGGCATTTTTGTATTAACCTTAACTTGTTCTGGAGTTGAAGGTGCTTTTGAAATTGTAGCTGATGGTATATTCTTTAGCTTTATATCCTCTTTAACTAGCTCCTTAGGGGAATTTTCAGGTTTCCTCTCACATTCCCTTCCTGTTTGTGCCACTTTTTGCTCAGCCATTCTCTGGTCTTCGTAATATTTCTCATACTGTTGTCTATAGGATGGATTTGATGCAATTAGAGACTTTTGGTCCATGTAGAGACCATATGCATACTGTCCATAATAAAGTGACTGGGCTAGTGCAGGATGACGTTGTGTGATAACAGATTGATGCTGAGGTGGCAAGTTATTTGAGTTTGTTTCGGCCTTTTTAGCATCTATGCTTTCATTTTTTTCTTTCTTCTCTACTTCTTCCTCTGACTCTTTTTTACTTTTTCCACCCTGTGTAGTGATTCCATTTCCATTTACAGGAGTGTTGGCCTGACCAGAGTGCACATAAGATGGTGAAAAATAAGGATCATAATCATGGTAATAGGGAGAGTGAGATTCGTTTACTTGAGATGATTGTGAAATGGGTGTAGTGTGACCCTTAACAATATTGTCCTTATTACATAAAATCTCTGTTGGAGAGCTAGTCTTTGACCTCATGCCTTCTGATCTACTGTCAGAGCCCCCATCATCAGCAGCATCTGAAATATCAGAGTATGCTGGACTGTTTGTCTTTGTAGTAGAACTATCTCCACCATTTTGTGTCAAGACGTGCAATGGTGCAATTGTAGATTGTCCGTTAATCACAGTGCTACACTCAACCCTAGAGGCACTTCCTATAGACGGGCTTGGTGCATTGTCTGTAAATGTATACACTTTATCTGCTTCAGCTTTAATACTAGCCATTCGGCTTTCTTGAGTTTCTGACAGTCCATTAGTAAGAGAATCACTCTTATTAATATGCTCTTTTAAAAAATGTCCAGATAAATCCTTGGCAGATCCTTTTAAATCCTCTGCTTTGCAAACTTTAGAGTCTTCTTGAGGACTTAGTGCATCCTTACTTTCTTTCTCCTTTAATTTTCTCTTTTCCTTTTTCTTTTTGTCCTTGAGTGATGTAAGAGAGGGATTTACACTGCTTGGCTCTCCCATAATTGTCGGCTTTGGTTGAATAGGTTTTAATGGGGGGCTCTTTGGTGTTGCCTGGCCAACAGCAGTAGTTAAAGAAGGTAATCCTGGTATTGTGCCTGTAGTAGTGTTTGTAAATGCTGCACTAGGAATTGCGATTAATTGAGGAGGTGTGGGAGCTGGTGCTGGAGCAATTGGCCGAGTGGTTTTTAGTTTTGAAAGGTTTTTATCAACTTTGCAGTTGTTTGATTTTTTAGTCTTTTCATTTTTCTTATCAATTATTCCCTCAGCTTCCAGTTTTGGCATTTCTACAGTAAGACTGCCATCTAATGCGCAATTGTCCAGTGTAACTGACATGTTAGAAATTATAGGTAGGTTATTAAGTTCCACATTTAATCCTTTCTTTTTTCCAGAGTTTTTGACAGTTTTTGAATTGCTAATTTGATTGGTGCAATTGTTTGCCAACTCTCTTTTGCCCTTTGGTGTACCAGGAGCACTTTGTAAGCCAGGAGACATGGGCGCTTTTAATTGATCCAAATTTGTGCTTGATTCATTGGATTCAAGTGCCACATTGCTCAGTGCTTCCTCACAATCTGAAACCTTATCCTCACTGTCTTGCTCAAAATCCAGTTTGTTGTCTGAATCCAAGTGTGCATGTGCCTGGTGATACCGAAGTCCGTTTATGTGCTTGTATTTTTTGTTGCAATTTGGATGTGGACAGTCTATTAAAACTGGAGAAGAGCAGCCTTGGTCCAAAAAAGAATCACTTTTTCCCTGTGGGGTAGTTGGCATGCTACGTGAGTTAGTTCGAACCCGTTTCCCTGATTTATTGTCCTCTGAACTGGAATTCAGGTCTAGCTCGATTGCAGGCCTATTTTTTCTTTTACCAGCCGGTGAAGGACTTGCTTTAATATCCTCAATGGCACAATTTGGAGGTGTCCGGCGTCCACTTGTATTAATGCTTCCACGTCTCCCTTTCCCATTTGCTCCACCTCTGTTCTTATTTTGAAGTCCTCTTGCTTCTGCAATATTTGTCTCATTGCCTGGGGCAGATGCTATCGCTGTTGCTGCAGACCTTGCTCTTTTCCCTCTGCCACGACCTCCACGCATTTCAAGGTCACTTGTTGGTGAATCACAAAACCTACAGATAAAAATCCATGTTTAGATATAGTTCCAATTATTTTAAACAAGACTTTAGACAGCTTAAACACATAAACACATAGTGCAAGATAAAAACAAAATATGTACTATATATATATATATATATATATATATATATATATATATATATAATGTTTAGCACAAGAAGTTGCTCAATTTAGAGAATATTAAGCTTTATTCAAAGATGGCTGCTTACCTTGGTGGAGCCCAGTCATGCTTTGTGCAATCCAGTAATGTACCAACGTATGTCTTATTCCGCCACGTGACATTCACAACCAATACACCTGCAGGTGGAAAGAAAATGTATAAAGTTTGTGTATTTTGTCAGTTTTAAAGCACATTTAGAGATTTGGCTAAATATGTTTTAATAGCTGTGGTTGGCTTGCTTCCTTTTTTGGTTTTAGCAACCTCAGTTTAAAACCCACAGGAAACTGTATATTTGTATGCACAATCAAGATAGAATTGACAGCAGGAAATATTTTTGCCATGTCCTGCTGTATAACACTACTTTTTAGTGTTACTATTATTACACATAATTGCTTTCATGTAACAATAAAATAGCCCAATCTAAGTCCTGTTTTAAAAGGAAAAATCACAGAAATAATCTCCTGCTTTTAACACATAAAGAGAAAGAACATTTTTTTTTCCTGGAAGAATTTTAGCCCACACAAAAATGAATTCTAGGTACATTATAGAGAGAAAAAGTTACTATAATATATGCATAAAAGTAGTATACAAAGAATTTAATTGTTCCAAATTTTTCAAAATATACATGCTGAAAAATGCTCAATCATTAGATAATGTTTTCTTGGGGGCAAAATCTATTAGGCTTCATCTATGAAAACTTGTGCAGACAAAAAAATAGAGGCAGGCCTTTATGGCCAATACCTCCAGTTCTTCGTTGAACTAGTTTGTATAATTATGGCTTATAATCACTTAACAATAGTGTCTTTTGTAAAAACAGTAACTATATCAGTACTCATCATAGCTTGCATACAACAAGATTTCATCTTCATCAGTATATTAATGGATTTATTCCACACAATTGTTGGGCAGATTATCAGGATTATCAGGAACAAATGCTACTACAAACACTCATTCTCGATTATCTGCCCATGTAAATATATTGTTGATCACCCAATGAATGAGCAAAACATGCGTTGATCGGGTGAAATGATCTTTCATGCAGCGTATTAAATTATTGTTTCTGGACCTCAGATCATGAAATGTAAACAGTGATCTGCTGCCCGGAAACAATGAATTTGTATGAGGATAAACAATGGCAGTAGCCATCATTCCTCCCCATACAGTGAAGGTGATCACTGTATGTAAATGTAGCTCTTTACTTCCAATGACAAACAGGCAACTATCTGGAAGGAATGGTCCCTTCTTGATAATTACCTTCTTGCTTGGTGTGCCTAAATGCACCATGAGGCTTTGTTCAGAATAATTTTAGACTCTTCTTTGAATGCATATGCTAGGAACTTCCCCTGAGATATATATCTAATGTGTTCATAGTGAGTATTACTGTTCAGACATATGTCAAAAAGAAAAACAGCCTAAAATCTTTGCATACAATTGAAGCAATAAAGAAAAACAGGAATTGCTGAGAGAATATTTTATATTGCGCAAATAATATATTCATCC
Organism: Rhinella marina; assembly: GCA_900303285.1. NCBI lineage: Eukaryota > Metazoa > Chordata > Amphibia > Anura > Bufonidae > Rhinella > Rhinella marina. The sequence continues at coordinate 22,461 of ONZH01017530.1, forward strand.
AAAACAGCACAAATATGAAACACCTTTATCTTGTCCTCTAATCTGTAATGTAGCACCCATGTATATTGTGATCGTGTCAGTACATTGCCACTGTCCATCTATTCTTTAGAGTTTCTGCAACTGCTGTGTAAAAATTGCAGCAAACCTTTAGAGGAGACTGAGAATAAATAGAAAAATTTTAGCTCAAAGTGTAAAGTTGTTTTTCACTGTCTAGAACAGCTGCTTTCCAGATAAAATGGTTCAGGACCTAGAGTGTCTTTAAACCACCACCAACCCCTTTATATTTATAGCCTAGGAACACGCCTTATGTATTTTGAACTCCACAGAGTAAACCGGATAGCTCTGTTACAAAGTCTCTGATCTAGCACATATGTATAGTGAAAATCGCTTGAAAGAAAACATAAAAGACACAACAAGCACAGCATTTAAGGCCTAATATAAAACAGAAAGCTTGCACAAATACTTAAACAAAATCCTTAGTAAAAGGCTTTTATTATTTCCTTTTCCCTGAGGGCTTCAACATTCTCAGCATAAGCCATCCAGATATTGGTCAGTGTTTGCTGCAACCAATTCTGTGTGACTTCTTGGACTGAGATCTGTAGCTAAAACCTCAGCAACAAAACATACAAATGCTAGGTAAATTGTTTTGGACCTACATTTTGTCATTTACTTTAATCCGTATAATCTTTAAGATGTGAAAATTATGGCCTCAACTAAAGATTAAGACTCACTGAAAGAATAGTAAATGTACAAAATTAAAAAAAAAGTAAATGCCAGGTCTATCTATAAAAGACTAGGTAAATATTGTAGTTCTAGGATGTGGTATAGAAGCATTTGGAATACAGATGAAACAGTCATGTGATGTATACCATGACAACAAAGGAATAGCAACATCAGCCTTATTCATACAGTAGTTGACTCCATATAAATATTCACACTCAGAGGAGCATGCATATTGGGTGTGATATATATATATATATATATATATATATATATATATATATATATAAATGTGGACGACTATAAGGTGATTCCCAATGACAAGAGATGGTTGGCGGATCTATAAACAAATATCTCATGTTTATGTCCAGCAGAAGATTTTTTATTAAGCATTCAAATAACAGAAATACTAGGTCATGGTTAGGGAGGAAAGGTTGCGATTGCCACTGATCAGAAACATTTAATATTCTCAACATAATAAAAAACCTACTCCATAACTTTCATCAAAGAAGATAGAAATGATCAGACCTAGGCTACGCTAAAGGCATCTCAGTGAGCATATTTCTCAGTGGATGTGGGCTGCATTTTGTAAAGGCCACCTAGAAGATAGATAGATAGATAGATAGATAGATAGATAGATAGATAGATACTGCTGATAGTGCTCAAAATGTAATCATTTGTATTCTAAGCTTGATGAACCTTAAATGACCTTGTTGGACATGAGTGATAAGTGATAAGTGATAATTGCTTAAGAAGAGGAACCCAGGTGTGAAAAACTGTAAAAGCATATCTATGTCACAGATGTCCAGTCCAAACAATGATCATAGCTTGTGAAATATCTTGAGAACATTCTGGTGCTTGTAATAACAGACTTTTCCTCCTGTATCTTATACTGTTACTTCCAGCAAATCTTTAGAGATTGTATAATTCACACACTATTCTACAAAAACTAAAAATGTACTGAAGGCTTATTGTGTGGCTTTGACTGTAAATTACATCAGTGTTTCAAAGAAGTTTAAATACTTCATAAACAGGAAAAAATATATTGGAAATTTGTGAATCAATTCTAAAATTTGGAAACTTCTGATAAACCTGAAGTTTGCGTGATTCAGTTCAAGAGCATCAAGGAGAGTGAGAGATTTTTCATGAAAATCAAAGCACTTTCGATTTAGGTTAAATTTATTCTGATCCAAATCTAATTGTGCTTTCAATTTGAATCGGGACAAAATCAGAGTTTAAGATTTTTTCTCCACTAATCTCAGTATAGGAAAATGAATACAAGGCAATTAAAAGAACCATAATGTTATTAAAAAAACAGATTTCATTCAACTACCTATGATTTCATTTAATTTGTAATCTACTTTACTACCTTAGGGAAAAAAAATCTGGGTTTCTTACACTATAGAAAACAGAGTAAAGGATGGGTGATGTTTTGATCAATAGGAAACCTTGCAAGCAAATGCATCAAATTAACCTTTTCATCCCTCAAAGGCACTTTGTAAAACAATGAATCAAAACAGCAGCTATCATGCATACCAAGACAAATTTTGAAAATGTTGTAGAACTGCATGTTTTAAAGCTAGATCCAATACCTAACACAATGCAAAACACAAAAGTAATATAAATATGCTGTAAAAAAAACAACATAAATATATAGGAAAAAATTAAAGCCATTTTCCAAGGTGTAAATGTATTGTTGAGAATGTCTACTATGTTTTGGAAGTGAAAGTTCTTTAATTTTATATCTTAAGGCTGGACCCCTGCTATCAGTTAAAAAAGTAAAAGTCGAAATAAAAAAAAATATATATATAAATATATATATATATATATATATATATATGTGTGTGTGTGTGTGTGTCAGGTGACTAGAAACAGTTTCAAGGAGATTTTTAAGAGCCCTACTGCTGAGCCAAATGTTTGAAGAGTCATTTTAACCACATCCTGTAATCAAACCATCTGGAACACAGTGCTGCGATTAGTCACCCTGAACATTGGGCTTTATCTGAACAAATAATGTACTGCAATGGAGCTCAGGAGATAGGGCAGAGCTGACAAAGAGAAACATAATGAAACACTTTATGCCCTAGTGAGCTGCTGCTACTATAGTCATAAACCTTTGAGACACATTGCTCTGGTGTTAATGTACTAAGCACAGATTAAAATCACTGAAAGGACTAGAAATTACTGGTTTAGATAGGCTTGCACTGTAGGAAGCTCGAGACAAAGGCCTTTATTCGACATTTATTAATTACATCTCCTTAAGCAGTGAAGGGGCTAAACAGTATAATTCACCATATTATTTGTAAATAGCCATTTATAACATGTGCAATAATGCAGTCAATGGGGTGTTTATGAATATATATTGCCTAGATGATTGCGGTTTATTATATTAGTCTTTGCACAAGGAGATGGCTGTGCTCGTATGTAGCCAATAAAGTATGCTGCATTGCAAGGCTTTATACAAAGGAAGGGGGGAATCTTCCTTGCCTTTATATATTCTTTGCACACAAAAAAAAACAAGATCTTTGAAGACCTCCTCTGAAAGAAACACACAGAGAAGGCAATGAAAAGCATAACACAGACTTAGCTTTCCCCTGGGTCTGCCTGCTCTTAAACACAAAAGAACCTATCACCACCTCAATCACTGTCGCATCCCCCGCAGCCTTTGTTCTGAAGCCTGATGAGCTGTATTGATTTGGGAAAATCGTTCAGCTTCTTGGAAAACTAGACTCAAGCTTATTCACTACCATCTATTTCTTCCTCGTGAAAAGACAGTTGGTCAATATCCAGTTGACTGGTCAGCTAAAAGCATCTCTCACTGCTTTCCTTTTCCCTGCTTCCATAGTAACGGTATCCCCTTCCATACATGTAATGAATTACATTGTGTCAATAGCCAATGTGACTTGGTGGCTAAAGAACAGGACTCTTTACGTCTAGCTCAATATTAAGGGAAGTAGAAGAAGGAAGAATTCAGTTTTTTTTTACACTGAGAGATAATATTGTCAGTGGTAACATTGAACATGATGTACTTCTGGTTTTTATGCTGTCAAAAGGCTGGTATATGGCAACAGAACAGATTTACATTGGAAGGGGTCGTGGAGAAAATCTTGTACTGCAATGGTTAAACTGCATTAGTGCATTTATTCATGAAACTGATATAATTAATGCCACATATTGTGATGCACACATATGTCATCAGATGCTGCCTATTTACACCTTTCCATAAGTAACAAAACATAGTAAAAGCAAAGAAATATAATTTCTAGCAAACCAGATCCCTTGTATTTCTGCTGCAGTGCTGAGTAACAACATATGGCTTTATGTTCTTTGCTGCAGAAGAATTTAAGAAAAAAAGCTCACATTGTTTCCTCTTTAGTCCCAGTCCCTTAAGTCCGTTAAGACAAGCAATATATTTCCGAGCCCTCAGCTTATCACTCAGACTAGCTGCTTGTAATTACTGGATTTTTCCATGTTTTAATATTTCTGTATCACCTAAGACTCTTTATACAAACATGGAATCTGATTTTCCATTTAATAACTTGCTAAGTGGAAAAATGTCTTATGTGTCATTCAGTAAATAAATCATCCAGCAAACATACCGGAACCCAAGTGGAAACATGATGGGCATCCTTATAAGTCAATGGGATGCATTTGAAATAAAGGTCCATAGCAGTCATGTCTTTATTGTGAATGTAAGTCATGATGCTGTCTTCTGCAATGGAAATGATAATGAAGAGGATTGGGACAATATTTTACCTTGTTATAGAAAAACACATGGAATCCTCTATTGACATCACTTCTAAAGTATATAGTTGTGAAATATTTTCACAATTTTATTAGGTGTAAGATTACACCATGTTTCAGGGTTATAAGGTGAGTGCACCAATACTTTGACTTGTCACATGAAGATGAAGTTAGAAGTAATTCCTCTTCTAAGAACTTGAAGTCAAAATATATTTTTACTTTTATATTGTTATATATTTTGTTTGGAAAGTTTTTAGCAGTGAGAACTAGAGATGAGCGAATCGAATCCCACGAAGTGGAATTCGATCCGAATTTCAGGATAAATTTGATTCGCCTCAAAACCGAATTTCCTTGTGCTTCGTGTTGGCGAATCGATTTATCCTGAAATAGTGTAAAAAACCCATACTTACCTCCTCCATTTGCACGCGACGGGCCGCCATCCGCCATCTTGATTGAAGATCCCGGACGAAATCCCGCGCGTAGTGACGTATGACGTCACCACACCGACCGGCGTGATGATGTAATCTCGCGCCGCGCAAGATTTCGCTCCATATCTTCAAGCAAGATGGCGGCGGCCAGCCCGTCTGAAGCAAATGGAGGAGGTAAGTTTAATTTAATGTATTTTTTAATGTCTATTTTACACTGTTTTTACACTCAGACGCCGCGATCATGTATGAACGCGGCATCTGAGGGGTACAATGATGGGGGCGGCGCTATTGCAGCTCCCTGTCATTGCAACCACTACGTGCAAAAAAATGCGTTTCATGGCAAAGCAAATTTTTTTGTAAAATTCGGCGAATCAGCCAAATCAAATTTCCAAGAAATTCGCTCATCTCTAGTGAGAACCATAACTAAGAAAACATTCCCACAATAAAGCAATTATAAAGCAATTTCATACATATGCATTACCTTGTGCTCAAGTCAACCATGTAGTATCTAATAGAAGAACTAATAGCTTTCTGTAGATGTATACTTTTATAAATACTTTATGAGCTAGGACAAGCTTCTTTTTACTCTCCCAGTATTGACTCTGGAAGAAAGTTACTTCTCTGCTTATGAAGTGGATCATGTGTATACCATGATATTATGTAGTGCCTGTTTATTTTTATTCATATGTAATGGACTTTTCAAAATCTGAATTGTCTGGAAGTCAAAGTTACTGCCAAGAAACTGCTTTCACAATCTGATCCACTTGAAACATGAGCAAAGTGGTTTACACATCTGATGTGTATTCATAGCTGAAAGCCACTCCTGTGTACTTCTACTTCTTCAACAAAGGGACTGATCAAATACACATCACATTGTTATTCTCTCCTAAAAGCCTGAAAGCCATGGTGAAATATTCCAAGCTCTTCCACATAATATGCTGCAGGGACCTGCTTAATTACAATGGTTTATTTGATTTTGTTTCCAGCTTTGACAACACATTTCAAGGCAGTTTTATTAACCCAAACCAATTTTTAGACAGTATAAGGGTCCATTCGCACGTCCGCATGTGTTTTGCGGATCCGCCAATTGCAGATCCGCAAAACACGGACACTGGCTAGGTGCCAGCACTATAGAAATGCCTTATCTTGTCTGTGGCTATGGACAAGAATAGGACATGTTCTATTTTTTGCGGGGCTGTGGAACATGTGCTGTCCGCATCTTTTGCAGCCCCATTGAAAATGAATGGGTCCACACCTATTCCGCAAAATTACAGAACGGATGCGGAAGCATTCATACGGACGTGTGAATGGACCCTAAATAGGGGGCCCCACATACACATGAGTATTGTCAAATAATCCCGCTATTTTCAGCTGGGTCAAACAAATTCTTGTGTATTCAGAGCTTCCAACTCTCTCCCAACAGCCTTAAGTTGAGCTACAGAAGGATTGGACAGAAATAACCTGCCATCAGAGGAGTCTGGCAGCAGCTTCCTTGTCTCTCTCCATTGAGAAAACATTAAAACGTGGGTAAATTGACCATGCATGTGTAAATGATAGTCTTAGGCTTGATGGTCTAAAAATGCGCTGATGCTGGATTATAAATCTGGCTAAAATTTAAACTGTCTAGACTAGGTTTATACAACATATTAGTTGTCTTACTTTATGCCAGAATATTACGCCAAAGATGTTGGACCTTTTATAATGCATATTAGGCATATTAGTCACCTATCCACTAAGAAATAGCCTTTTCCTCTAGGTGACTCCCTCTTGTCAGTAAATTGAAAAAAAATCTAAAACACCTAATAAATGTGGTTCAAACCATGTACAATGGGTAATATTGGTATCAACTGCATCAGAATTCTTGTGCTTTTTTAGTAAATCTCTCCCACTGTACTGAAAGGTATACCAGCGCTAAACAACATGTGGAAAAATAATCAGAAGGCAACAACCATTTGTATGTGGTCTATTGCCCTTCATCAATGAGTGACTTTCCTAAGATAGTCACATTACAGGACCACATTTCACCATTTCTTTGTTTGGTGCCCTTTATTGAAACCATAGAAATGAATCTATGTAGCTTAGCTAACCTCTACTCCATATACTAAGGCTAGCCATTATTTCTATAGATCTGTCTAATCTATAAGAAAGAAGAAATAGTCTATATATTATCGACTAAATTATCTCTCCTCGCCAACTCTGCTTTGCTGTGAAAAAGATCAGAGGTACAATCAGAATACTTATATTATTGTAGCAATGAGACATTAAATGTTCATGTTTGAAAAGAAAGACATTTGGAGCTCAGCATAAAAGGGACACGTTGAAAAGCAGCAAATATTCTGTGCTAAAGCAAAAGCTGTTATCTATTCACGCTGTGCTGGAGAGTGTGAAAGCAGTCTCATAAATTATGATGTTTTAGTTAAAGTCAAAGCATTTATTTGCTTTTTTGCCAGCTCTGGGTCCTTTTCATCTTTTGCTACCAGGCCCTAGAGAACACATTCCTAAACCTCTGCTGGCAGCCAGCTGAGACCCTGCTAAATCATAAAGGCTTCTAATAAGTATTTCTGTAAAGAGCTTCAATTGCATTTACTAAAAATGATCATTCCCCCGTTAGGTATTTAAGTGGAATTCACTGCAACAGAACATGGGGGTGGCAACAACAGCTTGCCTTGCGCCTTACAAAGGTTTAAAAGCATTGTAAAATATGAACAGAAAATGGAAACCTTAGAATTGGAAATATGCAGCTATTCGATGTCTTATAGATTTTGAAGAATTGCATTTTCTTTGATTTGGTCTCTTGGAGGAGAAATTTCAAGTAAATGTAATTTTCAGCTAACATAAAATAACCACACTTGTATCCCATGGAGAAGGTGCATAAATATTTCCAACAGAATAAATATAGTTAATACATTTTTAAAGTAAATGCATAAATAACATCATTTACCAACACTATTTCAACATACAATAATGACACCCTGACCAATGTCATACTTTAGCAGCCACTCAATGGTATCTTCTCTCAGAGATAGCCTAATGGAGGAAGTGAATGAGTATTCCAGATTGTAATCCCTGCAGGACAGAAAGTAAACCTTTTGTACATAAATGTCTTACTAGTCGTGGGAGGAGGTTATCATTTCTTGTGAATCCTCAAAGGGATACAGCATATGGTGTCGCAAGGGAATTCTAAGCATTAGAAAGCCATTAAAATTTCCAAATTGTCGGGTTTTAGTAACTCCACTAAAAGCGGTATAACATAAAGTAATATGAAAATACAATTACTTTCCAAAAAATATTTACAATGAAGCCTAGCAGCCTTGTTACTAGACAATAATAGTATAATTAAAAGGTAACATTGATTACAATACAATACAGTTCAGCAGCTTAGATGTTAAAAAAAGAAAGATATTTCAGGTATGAAAAATAAAAATAAATGCATTTATTATCATCAAGCAGCTTCAACAGGAGAATCTGGGTTATATTTCAACATTTTATTTTCTTTTTCATCCGGTGAGAAAAAAGAAAGATGAAATTTTCTTGATTTTTTGGAGGTAAAGAAAAAGACAAGCTGGCTGAGCCAATTGATTCTTTTGTTCAAAGGGATTTAATGCTCCTGTCTAACAAACCCTGTGATTTATGGCTTGATCATTACTGCCTCACCCAGTTCCTAAAGGCAGCACTGCTAGCAAAATTTACGTCCATTATTTCTTTACTGTTTTGATTTGTCGTAATTCATAGGCCCTTAAGCAAGGCATTCATTGCCTCTCTTGTTCTACGCCTTTAGCCTACTATTAACACATTAAGCAATGTTACTTCAATTTCATACTTAAGGTAATTCTGTATGTAACACATTACTGAGAAATCTAAACCACTTAGGAATTGCGTGAGAATGTCCTTTACAGGCCTGTGTACTCAAATTCCTCCCAGCAAGCAGCTGGGATCCTCTGTAGAAACAGATTTGTGGCAGGTTTAAATGCTAACAAAGTAGTATAAGATAAAATACAAGAGGAATAAAGCAAATAACACTGCACATTAAAAACCTGGGCTTATCTCTCTATAGATATGCCTTCTTATCACATACCATCAATTTAAAAAAAAAATTACAATAAAATATTTGCAGTATATCTCCAAGGTTTTTCTTCTTTCCACTTTGCTTTTGTTTTCTCACAATAGAATCCTGTAAAAGCTGCCATGTCAAGGAGCCCCTTTCTTACATTCCAGACCTCCTTATCTGGAAAGAAAAAAGCAGCAGCAAATATTTTACTGCCATGCTTAGGTACTAGTTCTATTCTCTAAACAATACTAATGGAGCGTGACTAATTGAGGTCTCCTGAAGCAAAGAAAATAAAAATTATACTACGAATGAGTTTGAGTTAATATTACTTATATATATTCCCTTCCCTTGTATATTGTAAGCCCTCATGGGCGGGGTCTTTTCTCCCTCTTTATCAATCTGTTGCTGTGAGTTCACATTTATTGTACTCACTTTTTTGTGTTGTGTACTTTTTCATATCTATAGCACCCTGTTATTTATGTAACTTTCAAAAGAATAATAATAATAATAATAATAATAATATAAACTAGCTATCTAAATTTAGTAAATTTTAAAATCCACTTAATATAACTTAAAAGTGGCATTTCCATCAGGATGTTTTTTTTCAACTAAATATGCATATTAAGCTGTTAAGAGGAGAGTCCCCCACTATGGAGGACCTATTAATGAATCAATAGCACAGAACAGACATCAGTGCAGTTCTTGCCTTTGGAAGACTCTACCTTTGCCAGTCTCCAAAGATATAGCAAGCATTTCAAAGAGGCCCATGTATTATTCTGTAATTCCCTAATGTAGAGTCCCTCATTAATATTAGAAGGGTAATGGGTTAGTGTACATTCTTTTCACTCTTGTTTGTAAAGACATGACGTGTACAGTGCTCGATGTTTTATTATAATGAGTTATAGTTGTACATACAATATAAAAATCATATCTTCATTTTCTGCAGACAGTGTTCCTATAAACTTCTACCCTATTTCTACTATTAACAAATATCTGTTATCTTACCCAGGTTCCATGCACTGGCAAGGATGCTAGCCCAGCAGATTGAGTTAGTGAAAGATTATTATAGTCCCTGGTTGCAGATGAAACAGTACAGATAGCTGACTGGATAAGTCATGCATGACATATATCACGATGATTAACTTGGCATTTCCTTAATCACTACAATTGTATGAAGGAGTTTCAGCTGGATATGTCTTATTTCTACACATTACCAATGTGAAGCTTTCATTTTTACCAGCATACCAGTTCATTCAAAAGCTGTCTGTGCATTGATATGTATAGTGCAGTCATAAAACAGGCAAAAAAAACTGTAATAATATATCTTTGTGGGTTTGACATAAGCAGTATCTCCAATAGCCTAAAATTATAGTATGTCTGATTTTTAAATTGGAAATAAATACAATTTACGTCATTATGAGTGGAGTTAGTGGGGGGAAATGAGATGGGATTGACCCAAAGATATGTTATCTGAAGAACAGATTTTTCTGACACCAAAGTGCAAAAGTCATTTTTGTGGTTTTTTTGAGTAGGTATGCAAGTAATGCTAACTCATCTGACAGATGCACTCTAAGCACTTATTCCAGTCTAAATTACTACCCATAATGCAGTGTTATCTACAATATCGGCTTTTCCAGAGGATAATCTGTAACCCTGAGTGGCACATGAAATCCTCTCAGAAAGAAAACAAGAGCATTATTGCTTGGCTCTAGGGACTGAAGTGTAGACGCCAATCAATCAAGCCCTTTGACAGTTTTTGCAGCCTTGACCCATTAGGCCTAACTAAAACTGTAGGATTCTATTCATAAGTTATTCCTCTTTCTTGGATGAAGTTAAGAAAGCTCCAAAGATTCCTCATGGAGAATAAATGCTATTGAACTTCTGCATTGAATGGAACAATAAGTTACCCTAAACTCATAAAAGTTACTATGTTCTAGATGTGTCAGCATTGAAAGGTGCACTTAAAAAAAGTGAACATGTATAATATACCTAGGCCATTTATTTAAAAACTACTGTTTCTTTTAGGTGACAGAAGACAAGTCTAGCAAATAGTAAAGAGTATGTGCAATATGCAAGCATATGCAAGAGTAGAACTTAACACAGGTTAGTAAAATCTGTTCTTACAAAGGCAACCACAGTAACATTTCTATAGTGAAACTAATCATGCATACTACACACAGATATGTTAAATGTAGCATCTACATCTACAATTTTGGAAGAAAGTGCAGCATTTACCAAGTGCTTAGCCATTAAATGAATAACAAACTGAAAATAGAGGTGGGATACATCCAAAAGCTGTAACATAAAGTGCAAATATATACTCATGCTTCATGAATTAAGTATATTAAGCCTCATTTTAATACATATGTAATTACAGACATCTATCCTTCACATTTATCCTTCTCTACCCTACAGATATGACATTTACTGAATACTTTCTAGTATAAAAATTGGCAGAATCTCAAAGGGTTTTCATATTGGAAAGTGCCAAGAGAGATAAAGTCTTCTTTAATGTTCCTGGAAATCAAAACGATTTCTTTCAGGCACTATTCATCATGTAATTCCTATAAAGCTGAATCCAAGAGAGCCTTAGAGCAGTAAATATACACCAAAAATTAAAATATCCTTTGAAAGCACTAACTCGAAGATATACACCTATAAGCAGTGCCTATACGTGTGATATTATCCTACAGCATCAAAGCTTCTAAATATTCTTCCCACGGTAAATATTTCTCCATTGCTTTGCTTTCTTTTTAAAATGGATAAAATAAGATGTGACTATAAGAACAATATCCTGCCTTATTCAATCAACTGAGGATTAGTGCAGCTGCATGCATGCCAGCATTCTTCTTATATAAATGGTTTCTTTGTAAAACAAATGGCAAAAGAGCTTAAGACATAAGAAAGCTGTTGCTTTCCAAGCTAAATACATATTAACTAGATGTGCTGACAACATGTTGTTAAAATGTTTATGTTTCTTCATTGAAGCATACTCAATAAGTTGCGGGGGTAACGTTACCAATATTTGTTAGCTCTTTAACAAAGGCAACATAGTACAAGTCATGGATACACATCACTAGCATTGAGCAAAGCATCCAAAGTGGAATTTGGTCCGAATTTTAGGAAAAATTAGGTTTTAAACAAAGCCAAATTTCCTTGTGCTTTGCAGTATCAAATAATATTTCCTACAATGGTGGCTGGAGTTGTCTTAGAAAGAACAGAAAAAAAAACCTTATCCACTTGCTTGCAAAGAGGCAGTCCACTTCTTTTTTGATTAAAAAAGACCTATTGAAGGACTTGCGCTGAGCGTGATGATGTCATCACGCACTCCCAAAGTGATTACGTGGTGACATCATCACGTTCAGCATAGGTCCTTTGTCAGATCAATCAAGAGAGGAGCGACTGCCTCTGATCGAGAAAGTGGATGAGGTGAGTGACTTGTTTTTAAACCCAAAAGGCAATATTGCACTAGCGTATTACCGTTTTTACTGGCCTCTAGATGGGTGCCAGTTAAAAACAGTCCCATTGATTGGTAGGCTGAATGAGGGTTTTAAAAAGGCAATTCATGACGAATTGATTAGTCATGAATCACATTTCTTGTCAAACTTAGGCAAAGCTGCCAAATCACATTTTTCAATACTTCGCTCATTTGTATACATCACATTAGGTTGCCCATAAATGTAATCATAAAGATCGCTGAAACCACCAGTTCTGTTGGGTTCAGCCCACTATCTATTATAGTATACCTACTTTTAGAAGAAGAAGAATTGGCATGTTGATTTCTTGGTCATATGCCTCCATCAAAACATGCGTGGTATTGGAGAGTTGACATAAAAAGCTGTTGGTCAAACAAGCATATCTACTTTAACTTTTAGCAGTATAACAATCTGTACAACTATTGGACTGGCCACAATTTTAATGTCCATATTGTGGCTGCAACAAGTCCTGGTTGGAGGTCGTTCAGTCACACATTAAACTCCTGTTTCTACCCCTCAGTGTTATTTTTCATTAACTCATAGATTGCCTGCAACCAGCTTTGATAGCACAGCATGTATTAGAGGGTCACTGCTAGAAACACACTTCCAAACAGATGTTTTACTCTATTGGATGTCATCAGTGTCAAAGTGTCTCTTGGGGCATTTACATTGCGCACATTTTCAAGAACATGTATACGAGGAAATGTATTAGTAGAAAAAAAAACAGTATAAAATTCTATGGTTATGAAATCTGATGGGAACTAAAGTACTGTATGTACATAGAAAAATTGTCTCAATACAGACAGGAATCCATGCAATACAAGTAAAGAAGCCAATATACTTATGAAAATATAAATACTATCTTTCTTGTCTGGCTTAGAAAAAAAGAAGCATCACTTCTGCTCCATTACACACCAAAAAAAGCTTCAAAGAGAACAGGTTCTCAGAATGTGTTCTATCTCTTCCCGCAGTGTCATCTTATGTGTTTTCAATGCGCTCTACAAGCCTGGCATAATACACACACGTATCTGAAATATATATCTCATAGCAAACTATAATTTTGTCAGTTTGTAGATTTTAATCTCCATGCTTCACATGAGGAAGTGAAGTGGCAGTTTGCTAGGGAAAGCAGTTTGCTGCTCACTTCATCAGGGATGCCTGACAGCACTAAAATACAACCACAAAGCTGTAACGGAAAAATATCAACATCATTTCTTACATGCAATAAACATACTAACACAAAAACTTGCTAACTGAAAAAAGCAATGAGACAAACCGATAAGGAAATGGTTGGCCTTTTCAAGCCTTTTAAAAGAACACTTTAGCTTCGCAATAACAAAATTATTGTAATGCAGACAAATTGTGTACAATCAGCAGAAATGGCCAACATATTGCAAAAAGGCCAAATCTATAGTAAGTAAATAAAACAAAGAGCTGCTATTCCTATCATTTCCATATATATGTTACTAGATTTTCAGCATTGGAAGTATTGGAGCTAAAGTAGTGATCATGAGGGCAGAGATTTTTCTCAACTTGACTTCGTAACACTATAGTCTCCCCACAGAAGAATAGGATCCATGATGGTAATGGGATGATAAATCTGCCAAATCATTGCAAGAAGGCACAGCATCATTTAATAGGGTGTCTCTTGTTTCTCTAAGGTATTAAAAATATAAAGATAAAACATTAAAAGAATATATTTTACTGGTGATGTATAGATATTAGGATTCACAGACAGTGGCCCCTTTAAGAATGCTGTCAACTAGAGTTTGACTACCTTCGTAAATGATGCTAATGTAGAATAGCTTATACACCATATGTTATTGTCCAAACAGCATGGGCCAAATACTAATCAGTCCTTTAATATTGTCATAACGGAACAGTCAGGATTTTCCTGTAGCTCTGATTATGTTCCTTGTAACTCAAGAGCATAAGGGCACATCCCTACCCCCAACACATTCTTCTATTCTACTTTCAAGGCAGGGGACACCTATCCTTTTTATCCCAACATGTTTTTAAGAACATTATCAACATCTGTCAACATGCCATGCCAAATGTAATTGCACTTAACAAAATATACTATGAGAAATAAGTGTCGTTGTGTCATTTACTACTTTAAAAGAACATCAATGTTATGTTTTATGAGTAAAGGTAGTCATACCTGATGAATATGGTAGACATACAAGATAGACATTGATGTCCAGGAACATCCTCTGGTGGATGGACATATTTCAGACTGTGCTCTTCTATTGACACAGAGAAAAATGTCCTGGTCAATATTATGAGGAACATTAATTCAACCTTATTAAAGGGTGTACTGTCTGTTAATGTTTGCATATCTCCAAAGTAAAACCTATGCTTGGTAAGATATCTTCCTGTTTTCAGAACCCTTCCAAGAAAAGGAAAGATCAAATCCCTACAAAGAGATTTCCTGACACACTGGAAAATCTATTTGTGCTTTCAAACCTCAGAAGTACTCAGTATATACAATTGATCAGCTTAAATATTGCATTGAGCCAAAGACTTTGAACTTGCATGGCTATTTTAGCAATATTCTATGATGCAGGTTTCTAAAAGATGTTCAAAAATAGACATTTCCAAAAAGATAAAACATTTTTATTGGTCTTTTTATTTCTATAGGATTTCTATTATAATGGATAGGTAACTCTTGCACTTAGCACTTGTATTTAGACCTCAACTAGCTATAAATGAGAAATATTAAGAGGGTAGAATAGGGCCATATTACACCCGTACTCTATAAACCATCTTTACAGCATTTACTTATTATAAAAGGTCTCATAGGTTCAGTAGTAATGATGCGGGAAACCTAGATTTCAAAAATTTTCAGATACTATGAAAAGACCATTAACAATTGCCTTCTGCTCCCACAAGTCTAGCATTATAATAGGCTATATTACAAGCATAAAGGCAACACATTCATAAGCTGACTTAGATATACATATATTTGTACTATTCAGAAGCTGATGCCAATTTTACAGTAAGAAATCATACATAGGGACTGTGAAAATATATTTGAGTGTCAAAGACTAATGTCTAATAGATTTAAGTAATAGTTCAAATGCATAACGGAGGCTTTTCAGAACAATACTATTAATCCATCAAACCCTTATCAACTGTTAAGTCATTTGGACTCTATTTACAATTTTGCTTCAGCTACTTTTCTACTTAAACCTTCCTTCTCCTTTATCTGCCTGGAAAATGTGGTTACCATAGTTTCTGTGTCATGCTGAGACTTGATCTGTAGAGCTGTTATTAAGCTGCTGATAACAGTGTTTCTGTTGCAATTTATGAGAAATGTCAGTTGAAGGCACAGAGAATTGTACACACTATATTTTCCCAGCTGGAGGGTTCTGTGAATGGAAAAGGAAAACACGAAAACACAAGCTCTGTAGGTTAGAAAAGGCAGCATCCTACCATTGTTCGCTCTTTGTACAACTAGTGTTGAATAGTCGAGAAAATAAAATTTTGTAGCAAATTAACACAATATAAAGTGATTCCCTGTGGTTCAGCTGAGTGAGACATTTTTTTCCCTTTCTTATCAACAACATAAGAAATCCTCCCCCGCAAGAAACCCTCTAATAAAAAAAAAAACCTAACCATAAAACTTTGAAATTATAGTTAACTAGAACTAATAGGTTCTAGCACTACTGGCCTTTGATACCACCAACAAAAAAACACTCTTAGGAAATAACAAAAGGTGCCCATACACTTTCAATAGTTCAACCAAACACTTGTATGGCCAATAATTATTTTGCCTTACACATACATGCTTGGGGAGAGAAGAGTAGCCCACTGCCATGAAAAGATTTGGGTGTTGAAATTCAGTATGAAGGTGCCCTTCTCTCACCCGAAAAAATCTGAAAAGGAAGAGTTGGCAAATCCTCAAATACATATGACAGCTGGCCATTAAAAAATAAAAAAAAGTGGTTAAGGCCACTATACTCTGTATAGGTATCCCATGTTCATATTTGCCTGCATTGCTGAGAAAAATTATGTTTTAATATATGAAAATTAGCGTCTGGGAGCGTTGCCTTTATACCTAGACACTCTGCTCTCCCTGCAACTGCCGCGTCCTCACCACTTTGATTGTCAGGGCCAGGCAGTGTAACCGTGATCATGCCTGGCCATGTCAATCAAAGTGCAGAAGGCGCGGCAGTTGCAGGGAGAGCAGAGTGTCTAGATGTAACACAAATGCCTATGTTGCTCCTAGAAGCTTTTTTGAATACATTTAGACATCATTTTTCTCAGCAATGCAGGCATCTATTAATATGAGACCAACACAGATGCCTTCAGCTGCCAAGCGCACATATAACAGGTCAGCCAGTTTCATAGGTATAAATCTGCTGACAGATGCCCTTTAATACAAGATGAACATAGAATTATATGTCCCTATATATGTTAAAAACATTATGAATTTGATTGTTCTGGCACCAGACATATTGGTTCATTTTCAAGGAGCTTTACGCCATGGCAGTCATCTTTCAGCCAACACAGACCCACAGTACATCCTTGTAGCTTAACCAGTTTAAGATATCAAATGGTGAGGAGGGGAGTGGGATGGTGAATAGAGTTCAATAAGGTCTTTACTTTATCCAATTATTATCTTCCTCCTCCCATTGGCTTATAAGAAATGTTGGTTACAAATCATATTTGTTATAGATTTTCTATTGTTTTTCATACAATTATGTTCATTATATTGCGTAAAGCCATCACTTATACTAGTAATGATATGCATAATTGTCATAATTGTCACTTTCATAAACTTGTATATCATGGAATTATTTGGATGGAAAGTTTTTGTAAGAAAACAAATAACCTTTTCTAATATAAGGAAGACTTGTTTTCTGTGTGGGAGTTTACTCTGTGTAATTCTAGTAAATGTCAATCTCTACAAGCCATTGAGCTTGCTTGATGTCATAAACTTCTACAATTCAGGGTCAGCATGGCACATTGCAGCAACATATATTTAACAAGCACACACTTTACAGGAAACCAAGGATTAGCTTTCCTGCAAACCTTACAGGAAAACTCTTGCAAACAGGGAAAAGGAGAATGGTTACTTATCCGCACAAATCAAAACACACTAAACTGTGGCAGGCAGCCAGCAAAACTATTTCTGATCTGTTATCCCATCTGGCTGGCTTGTAAGTCATTGAAATATACATGCTAATATCTACTTTAGAAACAAATGCTCAATGGGACTCATAAAAGTCTTGGTGTGCTGTTTATTATGACTGCATAGCTTGTGATCCATAGAGAACAGTCTTCCGGCACTTGCAGGGATCCTAAGAGTAAGCCAAAGCTCCACAGCAACAGAGTAAGAAAAGATGCCTTGACTATTCACATGGCGACAAGCCAAAAAGCTCTCATACATCAAGCAACAAGTATTATATTTTCAACATTCTGTTAGCAAAGCAAACCTCACTCTCAAATCCTGTGGCCTTGGTATATTGTAATTGAGTACAGACTGCTCTTTCAAATATACGTGAAAATAAGTGAGTGCAAGTCAAACATAATTCTGGCAATCTTTCTATATTACAATGTAAACTCAACAGCTGCTTAAAAGCCTATTATGTTGGATTGAAGTATGGATCTTAGGTTAGTGTCATTTAGTAGTCAAATTTGAGCTGAGAAAAGTAATTGAATAACAGCTAGAAAGTTACAGGCTCCAACTGAGTTAAGTATGGGGTATTTATATCTACATTATATACGATATAGTTAGTGCTGAGCGAATCGAAGCTAAACAAATTTTCATTCTGAATTTCAGGAAAAATTCCATTTGCCAAGAAGTTAAATTTCTTCGTGCTTCATGGTAATGAATCTATTTTTCCTCAAATGGAGGTAAAAAAAAAAACCAAAACATACTCATCTTATCTATTTGCTCGTGAAGAGGCTGTTGTGACCATCTTGATTGAAGACACCACGCAAAATCTCACATGGGGTGACAAGAGATGTCACCATGCCTGCATGCTGGCCAGGCGCAGTGACGTCATCAGTGTGCCTGACCAGCATGATGACAAGATTTTACACAGTGTCTTTACTCAAGATGGATAAGGCAGTTGACTGATGCCAAGGTATTTGGCAAGAGTGAAGAAACTTCTTCCCACTTTGAAAAGTAGAATACATAAAAGCAGGGTAGATCCATAGGGCACCTGACCCAAGAACCTCAAAATGTAAAAATTAAAAAAATGCAGCACTCTCAAAATGTATATGAAGGAAGGAGGTGGTATTTACACTAAAAAAGTATTCTCATTTTGTAAAGTGATGGAATATCACTTTGATCAGTTGGACTCCCCACTGAACCCAAGAATGAAAGAGCTACAGCGCTGGTGTAGCTCTGTGTTTTGCTTCAACGTTTTTCCCCTGCAAACAGCATCATGGCTATTCAATGTGTAAGGAACTGCAGTACAGCTCCATTGAAGTTGGGTTGGCTGTAGTTCAGAACTTGGCCGGGTGGCCAGGAACGCTGCTGTACAGGGAAAGCTTAGAAGAGAATGCAGCACTAAACCAGTACTGCATCCCTTTCATACTCAGGATCGCTGATGGTCCCAGAGAGGGACCCTTCCCCCAATCAAGTGGTGGCATATCTTTGACATATGCCATCAGTTTATCGTGTGGGAAAGTCCATTTAATGAGGTTTTAGCAGTATAGATGTTCCACTGATTTTTCCGTGGTTTCCATAATGTTATACATCCAACATATAATATGTAGCAAAGGCTATAACGTCTTTGTATATGTGTATAAATGTAAATGCCATAATCATGTAATGTGTAACTGCTTTATCCTTAAATAAAGAGACATTTTATATTTCACAGTATACCTGCTTATTTTCACATATGTAGTGCAGTTGCTTTGTAAATGGAAGCCATCTTATGAAAACAAATTACACTCATCTAAAAGCAATCAAGTGTTGTGCAACGCTCTGTGCTGCTGCTAAAATTGTCTTGTCTACAATATGGATACAAATGAGGTAAAGTGATCTGCACACTGAGGAACCTATGATGAAAACTAGATGACACGTTTATAGCATAGACCAGTGTGTGTAAAATAATGACTTTCTGCTCCAACAGTTTTGCAAGAGGGAGCAGTAAAAGCAGTCATCTCGCAAGTGTGCTTTCGCCAACTGTTAGAAAATAGTTTATGTAATGCATTTGACAAAACTTAGACAAACAGGAAAACCACACAAAAGAATATTCTTCGCTTTGCACATAAATTCAAGTCATATGTAGGAACAATTTAAATTATTGAGTAATTTCAAAGTAAATGCCAGATACTAATGTGCCCATTTGATTCTCATATAAACAGGGTCTATTTATGCTCATTGATTATAAACATAACGCATCCAGATAGAAGTGTCACAGCATAGCTTCCAACTGGCATTTTTTAGCAGGATAATGCCCATAAAGCAAGGATTTCTCACTTCCTTGGCCTGCTCACTCTCCAGATTTAGGGCCAATTTATAGGACCAGCTGAGATGTTCATGATCAGTGTTCGGGGTCTACAGGCTCAACTGCAACATCTGTGGGCAAATTTGCTCAGGGGACGGAAAATTGAAATAAATACATTTTGAGCAGGTCCGTGTTTTAGGTGGGTCCAAACTGATCAAAGGTAGAGCCAACAAGAGTAGGTGGGGCCAAGACACATAAAAGGGACCAGCAATACCATTGACGGGAAGTATATTGTTCTTCACATTAGTATTTAGTTCTGCAGTAGAACCAGATACCACAAAGCATAACAATATACTGCCCCAGCAGAACCAAACACCACATGCCTGACGCCTCTACATAATTTTGGCGGATCCACCGCAAGCGCAGGTCCTTAAACTGGCATTTTTTGTACACATCTAAATGTATACACAAACACCCATTTTATGTATGGGCCTTTGTTCCCATATTCCATCTAGAGTGGAATATTTCAGAATATATTTTACACCATGACCGATCATAAGAATTTTCATAAAACTGGAAACATTGAATTATATTGTAAATGTAATTTCTTCAAAACAGGGTGGGTTTGAATAACAGAGGGTTTATTTCACTCAATAGGGTTGATTGTGATGATAGATGCTCTTTGAGTATATATTTAAAATAAAATAAAGAGCAAATGTCTATTTGGAAGAAATATATCACTATTCTAACAAATATTATGCAAAACTTCTATTGATCATAATGGTGGAGGAGTATTTCATTTTAAGCATTCCCATTTGTTCTTTTTTTGTCCTCAAGGTACAATAATAGCTAATGTTCTATGTTTGCACCATTATGCCTTACCAGCTCTTCAACTTATATGTAAAAACATTAGGAACCAGTGGTGCAAGTTCTGTTATTTTGCCCCTTTGACCTCAGATAATATAACATTGTCTCAGCTGCTTGCAAAATTGATGTGAAAACAAAGTTGACACTTTACTTTTCTTTGCTCTTTTTCCTACAACTCCAATAACAGAAACAGGGTGTGTTGAGAGAAGAGGACTGCCAATCTGTGGATGTGAGAAGTGTGTGGCATGCTGACAGCTTGTTCAGCACACAAAGGCTGCAAAGTGAAAAATGGCTGCCTGCTGAACAGTTTTCAAACGCACAAATTATCAGACATACTATAATTCAATCTGAGCCAGAGAACAGCTCTGACGATTGGCGGGCTAAGTAGTGGCAGTCGTTCTCTGTTCTATTATTTGGCTTTTAACAAAAAAGCATGGTTGAATCTTTTATGAGAGTTCTCAAAAATCACATTCTATTTTCTCTACCGCAAGATTTTAAACAGCACTTTTTAGATTTTAAGAGTATTTTGTTACATTTTTAATAGTACATGCAATAATGCAATTATGGAAATCTTATGTAATCAAGGGCTGAAACTCATTTCAGAGTGTCACTTTTCTTGGTGGACCTGGCATATATAGGTATTATATGTACAGCTCATTGATTTCAATGGGCATCTTGTAATGTGTGGTCTCTCCTGTAGGGGAGCTGCAGAGAAACTGAAAAATTGCAGCCAAGTGTACCTGCAGATCATGGATGATTACAGGAGGTCCCAATTAAAGGACACCATGAGGGAAGCCTTCAAAGAAAAAATTACTGTCAAAAGCAGACAACCCCTTCAAGAATCTTCAAATACTAGCTTCATAACCACCGGTATCCCTGCTGATGACATTTGTAAAATGTTCTCCATAATGTCCCCCCCAGTATTCATTCACCAGTGCCTTGTTTTTTTTTTTCTTTTCTCTTTTTTAAAGGTCAAGGAAAATTGTACATGCATCATCCTACAAGGCTTTTATAAAAAATCATTTTGTTGCCATCTATTCACATAAGATCTTTCTATTGCTCTCTATATATTCTCACTAAATATGACATAAAAGCTCTGAGAGATATAACCTATAAACAACATCTCAAAAGCAATTTCCGCAACTAGGATAGAAGGAGCAAAGTTTAAGTTGGCTCACTTATATTGATTTTACAATATGCTGTATGATATTTCAAAGTAATATACTCATGTTCTAAGTACTCAAGCCTCTCTTAATAGTTTTCATATGTAATTTCATAAGCATTAAATCTAAACCACCAGTTGTAACAAATCTCTGACTGTGGCAGTGAAAAATGAACTTCCCAGCAACATATGGCCATATGATGGATCATTGTGGCAGAAAGAGAAAGTAGAAACGCTGTAAATAGCATGGCTTAAAGGAAAAGCCACATAAAAATGCAGTAGAATGCACAAATTGATTAAGCATATCATGGTCAAAATTGCTTTAAGGGGCAAACTACAGCACAGTATTTTTCTTAACTATGTAATAATGAAGATACATCACAGAAGAATGATAGAGATGGGCGAGTTTGTTGACATTTGTTTCTGTACAAATAGGTTGTTTAGATTTGATATGTATTTGACGGGAATTGACAGTGCCTCAATTGCCCTGAAAAGTAATTTATGATACTCTGTGGTCTCCTATGATTGTATCCAACCACTTTCATGCTCTTTAATGCTCAGACATCATCAGTAATGTCAAACTGTCAGCAAGATATATGGCTATGGGTAAACACCTATTTAAAAACACTGTCAATTTTGTAAATGAAAAACTTGTCCAAAAATGAGCCCTTTTGGTGGCAGGTGCCTTCTACTCTGTTTTCTGACCTGTAAAATGGCAGCTATAATTTTTTAATCCTAAACAAATCACAAGAGATTCTGAATTTTTTTGTAAATCTGTAACAAATTGTTTAGTCTAGAATTGATTTGCCAATCTCTAGTGATATATTTGGACTGTCTTCCCTTTCTACTGAGATTTGTCCTTATTTGTGTTTAAGAACTCATCTAAAATATACACATTTAACTGTGCCATATGTGCATTTTGTTCCTGGAGAGGTGTGGGGGAGTGAACACCGGCCAGACACCTCTGGTGCCAGACACCTTGGGGGACACAAAAGAATGAGTGGAAAAAACAATTAGAAAAGGGTTCTATTCATTCAGCTCAAAAGAAGAAAATGACTGAGGATGTCTAATACAGTCCATAAACACTGGATTGTTGGCACATTGATATATCCAAAAACAGCAACGTCTTTCAACTTCAATCTGTCTAGGGCACGCTTTTATAAACTTATTTATTGAAATCTTTTGTCATAGTGGTCACTGACACCATAGAGTAGTAAAGATCATGTCAATTTCTAAAGATAACTCTAACCACATGGTACAAAAAATTCCTCACATATAATAAATCTCTATTTATAACGTTGTCTATTGTGAAGACATTCCTCTTGAAAAAAAAAATATACTGATTTAGCTCTAAGCATATGCTTCTTTATCTCCCTGAAGGGAAACGAGAAACTACAGCAGTGTGTGACAAGTTGAGAAACAGGTCTCATTTAATAGGAAGTTCCTCCAGAGTATTACATTCCCAGGCTCATGTTTCTGACAGAAGCAAGCTCTGGATTTAGTAGAGGTCAACAATACCTCAAAATGTGGTGTTTTATTTTAGTACATTGTTTTTGAAGCTGAACCATTTTGTGTTCCCAGTAACTGTAAACAGGCAATTGAAGCACAGCTCAGAGCAATCATATGGTTTAGGATCCCCTTGGCCCAAATACAGACGCATTTTAATTAGCAGTAAACAACTCATTTACATAACTTCAAACAGTGCAATTGGTTTTGCACAGATGAAATGGAATAGGCACAACAGCAGTTAACATCTATGGTGATCAGAGCTCATATAACCAATTCAGTGCTCAAAGGCTTGCAGAACGAAGAAATAAAACAGAAGGGTTTGTTAATAACAGGGCTATTGCTGAATTGCATTGTGTTTGATTTTAGATTGGATAGCAATCCAATGAGCTAAAGCTATCAACAAGAACCAGGATAAGAATGTATTAGAGAATAATGAGCATAGCATGAAATGCCAGGTGGGAGTAAGCCAATCCCAGAAAATCTGACTACATGAATTTCTACCATGCCATGTGTGCCCCAAATGTTACAGCAAAAATGTTATGGAAATTCTTCTTGGCATCTGTGAGTAATTTTACACAATATTTTCTCGTAGCAATTAAATTTTAAACAGTGTAGATCAAAAAGCATGGAAACCAAAAACATCCTCTGACAATTCTTGTATATGAAATGGAAAAATGGACTTCTTTCATTGTATTTTTTTTTGCTCTCTAGAATAAAAGGGGTGTTACATTTCAAAAAGCTTTTTCATGAAATAGCATGCCATGTGAATTGCAGAGACTTCAACAACTAGTTACATTTTGAGGCTGATTCAACTTATTTGCTATTTAACAACCACTTTTATGTCAATCCTATAATCATTCTTTGCAGTACAAAGCTATGAGCACTTAAAATAGATTGTGGTGGGATGGAGAGTAATTGAAGCTCTCCACTGTATGGTAACATGCAGCCCAGATGGAGCTTAAGATTGGCATAATTGATCTTTGTGCCAAATAGTCTTTTTTCTAGATGTTACAAAAAGGACATGAAAAAGCACCCACACAGCGATCACTAATATTTTGCTAGAGCTCTAACTTGGTATTTGCACCATACAAGTAATATCATTGTAAAGCTGTATTTATTTAACATTGCATTTGGGCACTTAAAGGGGTATTCCCATGTTATGTGTTGGCATATTGCGAGTATCGGTCATTATCTGACTTCTAGAATGACTTTGATTCTACGAGTTAAAGGAGCACAACAGATTAGTGTGACAAAATGGGAATATACCTTTAATGAACCCAGAAATTATCCAGGATCCAAGCACCTTGGTGAAATACTTTTACATTTTCCATCTTTAGAATAACTGTACTGTATCTGTGGAGCCACTGAATAAGAATTTTATCTTCCCCTTTTAGAGAAGAATAGCATTAGCATTGCCTTTTTGAGTCAAGCATTTCTGCAAACTTCATACTATTCGTTCCCAAGTTATTGCATGTTATAACAAGCCCAAATTGTCTAAGTTGTGCATTTCTTCATCCAGATAACATAGTACATACATAGTCTTTCACCTATTGGTAGACAAAAGAGATTTGTATGCCTATAAGAGATTGTATAACCTATATGACCTGGCATCTACATGCTTACCCATAGGTTAAGAGTTCCTGTTCTATCCTATTAAAAGCACCAAGAATCACCATATCCTCATCCCACTGGTAAGTGAAATACTATAATGACAGAACATTCTGCTTCTGATGTTTCGCTATTATTGAATTGCAGATTACAAAGCACAATGAGTATTTGCTTCTGGCATATCTGTAAATAGAAATGGTCCAGCAAACAACAAGCACTTTTTAATTCAGCAAGGTCCTAAGTCTAGTTTAATCAAGAGAAAAAGCTCCTTCACAAAGCGAACCTGCTTCTTCACGCTAGAAAATGACACCTTATCAAAGTCCCGCCTAGCCAGCATGAGACAACAGAAGGAGCAGAAAGGTCAGATCCCTATATTATTAGCTGGTATGTCGTGAAGATACATCAAAGTGATGAACAGAACGTGGCTGCAGTTGACGGTTTTAAATTAATTTGGGAAATAAAGAAGAATGGAGAAATGGAAACCCATCCCACAAAGCCATAAATTCTGGCCTAACATGAAAACATGCATCTGTGGTGTGAGACATATTGGCTATGAGTTATTGGACAATGCATTAGAATGCTAAAGGGGGATTTCTATTGAATATGTTGACACCCCCCCCCCCAATTTTATTTTCACCGTTCATGAATTACGTTCATAATTGCACTTTTATACTGTTTTATTGAAATTTCATTAAAGAAATTGTTGGCTAAGTTGCAGTTTTAACAAGCGAGTATGGTCAATACCTATTCTATATTTGATTCTCCATAAAGTTGGTGCAAAACTTGAACCTACAAACTGGTTATACCATCTCTAAAAGGTACCCATACATGGAGGAGTAAAGTCAGTCAAACTCTCAGATTTTGGCAGAAATGGCCAACTGTCCCATATGATGTTGAGGGTAAGAAGAATTGGACATGTTGAATTCAAACAC
This sequence comes from Rhinella marina, assembly GCA_900303285.1. Classification (NCBI taxonomy): domain Eukaryota; kingdom Metazoa; phylum Chordata; class Amphibia; order Anura; family Bufonidae; genus Rhinella; species Rhinella marina. The sequence continues at coordinate 48,364 of ONZH01017530.1, forward strand.
CTGATGAAATCCTTTTGTTCTTAAGTGATCCACCATCAGAGGTGGGTGGAAGTAACCTACCCCTCTCTCTGTCAAGCATGCATGTTTATGTGGGAATCGGCCAGACAAATAGCACTGCATGCAGCAGTTTTCTTATGACCTCTTCTCTGCATATTTGCCAGAAGCACCAGAAACTCTGATGGTCCCCATTACAGTTAATGGAGCCGGACAGTATCTCGGTAGCACAAGGTGATGCCCGGCATTCCCAGATCTGGCAGGCTGTTCCTGGCTGGAAGTTCCTGCCGGATTTGTTTACTGCAAATATGAAACAGACCTAAAACAGGCTTAAGACAAAGCAAAGTCTTGACACTGTATACACCCATTGTTCAAAGCCATTCTAGCCACCACTTGGTGGTATCAACCAATAATGCTAAAAAAGCTACCTAATTATGTAACTCAGAAGTAAAGTTAAAGCCATCAAGAGCAATATTTATTAGCCATTAGTTTCCAGCTAATTAATTGCTACAGTCTTGTTACATTGGTTCTAACCATAAAAAGCATGTTTCTGCTGTATATAGGTGACAGGTGCATTTTGAGAACATCCATCTGTCACCTGTAAAAAAAAATCAACTTGGAATATTAATTTTACACTCAGACATCAAGTATTTACAAAGCTGCAAGCAGAAATTCAGTGTATGTATGTGCATAACATTAAAGATTCAATATAAAATGCACTATTAGCATTATATTTTCTTATCTACATTATATTTTGGAAGCAAACTGCAGTTTGTAAGCTCCCTTATCACAAGATACTAAAAAATGCATATTGGCATCATGGTATTGCTGACAAAACGCACAGTTGGGCATTTTTGAAGACTTGGTGAATTAAACACTAGAAAGATATTAAATCAGAGCCCAAAATCAATATTCCAAAGATTGCTTCATTCCATAAAATTAAAATCACATCTGAAAAGGTAGAGTCAGCAAACTATCTGGGCATAAATCATTTTAACAGGGCCCCCAGTAGGAGAGGCTAAAACATGGTAGCATGTTAACATTTTAATACAATTGCAATATACCGTAGTAATTCCATATGTACACGTTGGTCTTCTAAAATACATACATCCTGTTATATCTAACAGAATAAATTAATGCTCCTTTCATGATCCAACCACAATTCAAGCAGAACATTAAAGTAAGTTCAAGTAGTTCAGACCTACCTTCTTCAGTTTCATGCCAGACAATCCCTTCCAAATTGACACTGGTGCCAGGTTCACAAGGTCCAAGGCATTCTGGCTCTGTTACTACTCCAACTTCACATGTGTTTACACCAACTGACCGAGTCCTTACTAAAAGTTGCTCCACAGGTGCAGCAATAGTTGAAGATGGTGAAAAATACGATGGTAGAATTGGAGATGAAATATTGTTAGAAACTGGCGGTGGTGGAGGGGCAGGCACTGTAAACAGGGGATCAACCTGGTGAAAAAAATGAGAATTCAATTTTATTGACTGAACATAATAATCTGTAAGGATTAAAACTATTTTCAATGGATTACAGCCTTTTTACTTGAGTCCAATTGGTATGTTGTATTGTATGTTGCTTTTACCCAATATGCCTGCCTTGGTAAAGCCATTGACTTGTGTTGCTGTTCTGTCTAGCCTCAGATTTGCCATGTTTGGTTGGAAACTGTGGATGCTATCCATTTTGACCTTGACTTAGCTTTGATAGTAAAGAAAAAAGGTGCAGAGAAGTAGCATTCCCCGCAGAGAATAATTTAACGAGCAGTTACTGAAAAGTAGGGCAGGAAAACCTGCTGTTGAAAGTGTCAGACTGACAGGGAGGGCTGTAATCCCTCTTACCAGAGAACTTTCCAGACAAAAGCTCCTTTACAGCAAATGGAATAACTAATATGTGAATGAAGAAAATGATGCTCTTATCTCTGTGTTGTGTCATTATCAATATCTTCCCATATTCCTAAAAGGATAAATGTCACTCCCTTTAAAGGTATTGTGTCACCTTCATTTTTTCAGCCAGTTAAAACTAGATAGATACAAGGATCCCTTTTTTCAAATCTGTTTTTAATTTTTTGATTTTAGATTTTTTTAAAATTCTATTTACTGAACATGAATATGGGGACAGCCATCTTGCCTGAGTTGTTGTTAACACCAATTACAGATATGCTTCACAGCATCCACCATGGGCCATACACACAATAGATTGGAGGAGTCTCAATAACATGTATGGGAAAGTTTTCTTCGTTGTGAACTCTAGCAGTCTGAAAGAGTTCACTGTATCTGGCATAGACGGATACCACTGTTCATCGCTGGATCCCCATTCACTTTAATGGGATCCGACGGTAATCCAACCGCTTTCAGGATTAAATGCTGTCTTTCACTTGGACAAAAAAAATGTTGCGTGTAGCATTTTTTGCCAGGCTGAAAGCCGACATTATGCCGGATACAGTAACAGATTACAGTGCCATAGTTCACAATGCACATATGAACGTGCCCTAGACGCCCTAGGTGATCTATGCAGAGTTCATGAGGGAGTAGATAAGTTTAGACAATCACTTATTGTGAATGGTGGATCCCATGTTACCTGTATATGGTTGATATCTGTTATTTATGCAGGTAATGATAATGACATGACTACTAAAAAGTAATCTGTACAGACCAAGAAGTGATGTCTATTATTAGGCTTAGTGTCCAGTGTGAAAACTGCAGGATTTTAGAATTTTTATGTTTTGTTTTGTTTTTTTTTTGCAGGATTTTAGAATATAGCTTGTAACATAGAAAATTAAGAATAACCATCAAAATTCTTAAAAATATTTTTAAACAATAGATAATTTTCTGATAACAGACATAGAGGCTGGTGAATTGGCCAATATAGCAGATGACTAGCTCTTAAACCAGTGATCTGTTTATTTATGGTAAAAATTACTATTACTGTATTTCTGACACACAGAAAATATGATGTTCATGCATTACAATTCTCATTTGTGTTATCTAAACTGTTAATGAAAAATCCTTTACCACAATATATATTCCTATACTGATAAAATTATATATACACAAGATGAATCTATGTGTTCTATCATAACTGTGAGTAATAAAGAGGAATATAAGTTCATTATGTGTCTTGCAAGGGTCATAATATATTGACTTTTTTGGTAAATCTATCCAGCTGCAACAATGCTGTGAGGATAGGCGAAAGGAAGGCAATTATCTACACTGGGAAATATACACTGGTCTAACAGCTGCTAGTGGCAATGTGACAAATCAAGCAAAGTAAGAAAAAGATTCTTTACAGTCTTGCAGTGTTTTTTTTACTTGATGTCTGCCAGGTGTTCCTGCTTGCTGTAAAGTAGCAGCCTAGCAGGAGATATTAATCAGAGGATTGTCTACATGCAGTGCTGGCTGCATATACATCTAAATGTTTATTGAATAGTTACTAGAGAATGGACTCTAAAATGCAAATTGGGGATGCCATTTCGTTCCAACTTGTCAAACATAAAAGTACACCAAAAGAGCTGAGGAAAGCAAATGTTCGGGAACAGTAAATTATCTTTAGAGTGGTTTCACGTGTAGTGTTTTTTTTGGAAAAATGACATTTTATGGTTTATTTTAGCCAAATCCAGAAGTGTATCCAGCAGCAAGTAGAAATGTAAGTCCTATGCTTTCCATTCCATGTGTTTCAGTTTCTACATTTGGCTCACAAAATTGCAAAAACTGAACTGAATTGAAAAAAAGCCACAAAAACATTTTCAAAAGCATTGTGAGTAAAATGTTCCATCTTTATATGCTGAACTATTTAATGATAAAATATATAATTGCAAAATCACAGAAATCAAGCAGGATAGAAAGGTTGGCATCCTGAGAGAACGTACCAATCACTGAAAATCACTGCAAGACTTTTTTAGCGTCCCTAAAATATATAATTTCCTCATTTTCTTTTCAACATCTAGGCATTCAATCATGTTAGGATGGGTTTTGAAGCATTTAATCCCTTGGAGATACACATAAGTCAGCTGTTTTTCCACAATTGGTGGTTTTTGACCAACTTTGATCTAATATTTGGGCCTTTACTAGTTTCAAAGAATGTACAAGCAGACAGTTTGATGTCTCCTTCACTATCTTGCATCACTGTGTACATATTCTCAAACTTTAACATATATCTTTTTGTTTTGGAGCAGGGTCAGCATTAGCACTAGCAAAGCTAAGTGCTGGAGTCAACTTGGCTTTGGTGGCTTATTATGATCTGGATTAAAAAAAAACACACTCTTCACCTGTCAAGTATAGTGTAATGGTGGGTTGATAGGCAGGTTATCAGGGACGAACGCTTCTGTGAACGCTCGTTCCAGACAATCTATCCATCTAAAGCTGTAGCCAATCACTTGTTGAACGAGTAAAATGTTGTCATTCATGCAGTCAAGTAAATTATCATTTCTAAACAGCACTCTGCTGCACAGAAACAATACAGCTGTATGACAATAGTGATCACTCGTTCTCATACTGTGGAGGTGATCACTGCATGTAAATGTAGCTCTTCATCCTCACTGAATGAGCAGCCAGTTGTCAGGAATAAATACATCCTCCCCGATAATAGGCTATTCTTCGGCACATGTAAATCCACCATAAGCCTATTGCCCAAGGACCTTGATTGAAAGGGTGTGTGTCTCAAATGTCACTCATCCTTGTATTTTGTTCTATGCATATAGTAATGTTTTATACTTAAACATTTTCTGTAGAGGTTGTCTAAGAATCATTTTGGTGACACCAACATTTAAAGGGAACCTGTCACCTCCGAAACACCCCCTGAACTAGAGTAAGCATTGTATAGTGTAAATGATGCTGAATCCGAATATGTAAATTTTATCTTCATACTCGCTTCCATTCCAGCGCTGTGCTCCCACAAACCTGCAGTAAAATGCACTTAGTGGACTCCAGTGCTCACTCACATAATGAGAGGACTCAAAGAAGAGTGCTCTCAATGCATTTTACTGCTGGTTTGTGGGAGCACAGCGTCAGAATGAAAGTGAGTATCAAGATAAAACTTACATATTCGGATTCAGCATCATTTACACTATACAATGCTTACTCTAGTTCAGGGGGTGTTTCAGAGATGACATGTTCCCTTTAAGTACCTAAAGCTACTAAATGAGCTTGAGGTTGTAACATTGAGGTGTTAATATATGTGAATATACAGATTCCTCCTCTTGATTCTTAACGAGTTAACTGAACTGAACTGAACAATGACAAAAAAAACCTTTAACTTACTTTTTCAATGGTTTCAATGGCTTTTGTGATGGGATTCACACTGTGATGTGATATCATACTGCAGTTTAGAACTGCTCCGTCTGCATATTGGTTTCCATCTAGCACTACCATCATAGCAAGTATCTAATGATGTGTTTTATGCATGCTGTAATTTAGTGGACTGTCATTGAATTTAACAAAAGTTAGGAAGTATTTCAGGATATGTAGACATTAGATTGTGCTTTTCTTCCTAATGTGTCAGGGTATCATATAAAGAAAGTGGTGGATACGGGGATAAAAGGTTGGTATGAATCACAATCATGTATCTGCTAATATTTTTTTCAAGGAATGCAATGTAAATTTCTTATTGAACCATACTAAATGAAACATATCCTGAAGGAGACCGCTGATCAGTGGAGACGTGTTAATACACTGCAATGCAGATGGCATACATGGCTTTTAGATAGTAAAACACAAAAACAATGAAGGTTTTATTGTAGAACCAATATATATGACACATGAAAGATCAGGTAATTAAAAGGCAGAAACATTACAAGCCATTGAAGGTATTATGGTTTCAAAAGGCATGTGGAACAAAATGTTCCTAAGCCACATATTTGTCAGGGGATATGGTAATTATTTTATCACACAAGCTGCAATGCGAGAAGATATAACAAATTATATTGGTCTCCAGAAGATGATAAAATGTGGCTGATTCACAGTGACAGAATCATGAAATGCCTCTGGCTTTATTCTTTTTTCTTAAGATACACATTTTTTAAGGAACAAAAAAATAAGAACACGCACAGAAAAGTTGAGACCAGATAATCCCCGAATGCACAATGCTACAGTTTATCAAGGATGATTTATAAGCAGCCCAGATTTAGCTGCAGGATAACATTGCTGTCTAATTATAAGTAGTCAGACAACTACATGAACACACATCAATTATGGACCACAGCCAAAAGCCTTTGAGATGTTGGAAATTTGCTTCCAGTACTCTGTTTTATGAGATTACATCATAGAGAATATTTAGTAGAAGAGAGCTGAAGATGCGCCATGGTATTCCAACCATTGAAAGAAGGCACCCACCCCCATGTAGCTCCAAGAAGCAACTACTAGTATTTGGCATTGAAGAGTCCAAGGGAAACATAAGAGATTTTAACAATATGTAAAAACAAAAAGTAAAAAACAGAATCAATTTTAATTCAGATAACATGAACATTTAATCACTTATACCTGCCAACCCCACAAACACATGATCACTCCACCTAGTATGCATGTGTTCTCAATAGGAATAGTCGAATCTCCGCTATGATCAAAAGGATAAGAAAAGTTTAAATTCCACTGCCCAATTCTTCTTTCCCCTGATATTCTCAAAGAGGTAGTTTCAGGACAATCCCATACACATTAAATGGTTGGCCAACCATAATGACTGATTTTGTCAAAATTCATCTAATGTGTCTGGCCATCCTTATAACCATAATATCACATTCACATTAGCGGCAGCACGGATTCAGCGGGTGAAGGGTGCCGCCGGATTCGTGCTGCCACAAGTACACGTGAGGAGCCGGAGCAGTACTCCGGCCACACATGAGTCACATACACACACACATAGACATACACACAGACATACACAACATACACACAGACATACAACACAGACATACTTGCATGCTCCCAGCAGCTCCGGAGGAGGAGGACGGCGCGCACATAGGAAGATTCCCCACAGCGCCCTCTGCTGGAGGGAGAATCTTTCTTATGTGCGCCCAGTTCTCCTCCTCCTGTGATGTGCGGAGCTGCTGGGAGTATGTAAGTATGTCTGTGTGTATGTCTGTGTGTTTGTCTGTGTATATGTGTCTGTCATGTGTGGTGTGCTGTGGACGGATCCGTCATGAACTCCATTGAAAGTCAATGGAGGACGGATCCGTTTACTGAGTGTGTCACACTAAACGGATCCGTCCTATTTGACTTCCGTTGGGGGTCATTCCGGATCCGTCTTGGTGTGGATAAACAGTACGGAGAGCAAACCGCAACATGCGGTCTGAAGACTGAACGGAATGCTTTCAGGAGAATTTCGTTGTCTTCAGTTAAGTTTTGTCCCCATTGACAATGAATGGGGATAAAACAGAAATGTTTTTTTCCGTTATTGAACCCCTATGACAGAACTCAATACCGGAAAAAGAAAACGCTAGTGTGAAAGTAGCCTAAGTTCATTGTAGCTGAACTTGTTGATTTCAGAGGCTTTGGCCAGCTAAGGCCTCTTTCACACTAGCGTTAGCACGGATCCGGCACCTAAAGGGTGCCAACGGATCCGTGCTAACGCTATACATGTGTGGAGCCGGAGCAGTGCTCCGGCCCCACACATGTTAACATGGAACAAGACACAGACATAGACACATACATACATACAGACATACACACATACATACTCACATACTCACATACTCCAGGGACGCCGGCAGAACGTCTTCACGCGCCTCCTGCGCGCAGTGATGACGATTCCCCACAGCGCCCTCTGCTGGGCGCAGTGGGGAAACGTCATAGCTGCGCGCAGGAGGCGCGTGAAGACATGCTGCCGGCGTCCCTGGAGTATTTGAGTATGTATGTGTGTATGTCTGTATGTATGTATGTGTGTATGTCTGTATGTATGTATTTATGTATGTGTCTGTAGCCGGATCCGGAATGATCCCCCATTGCAAATCAATGGAGGACAGATCCGGATTACTGGTGTGTCCACACCAAACGGATCCGTCCCCATTGACTTGCATTGGGGGTAATTCCGGATCCGTCTTGGTGCGGATCCCTGGACCGGGGAGCAAACCGCAGCATGCTGCGGTTTGTTCTCCGGTCTGAAGACAGAACGGAATGCTTTCAGGAGAATTCCGTTGTCTTCAGTTCAGTTTTGTCCCCATTGACAATGAATGGGGACAAAACTGAAGCGTTTTATTCCGGTATTGAGCCCCTATGACGGAACTCAATACCGGAATTTTAAAACGCTAGTGTGAAAGTAGCCTAATATGTATGGGGCCTTCCAACTCTCATCAGACAACTGATAGTGGAGGAGATAAGGATTTGGCATGCTGAATTTTAACTCTCCAAACTTTTTATTCTAAGGAGATAAGCTGCTGTGAAGCATATGTACTGGAGGATTGGGAGAGATAGCTGTCAGCCATTGTGCATTCCTCGATTTACCCTACTAAAAAAATAAAATAAAAAAGGAACATGCATTGTCAGCCTGTAGGTCAATAGAGAGAGGGTGGCATTTGTCTGTAGATGGGGACCTTACAATTGACATAAGTTAACTAAGTTAACTAACCTGGGATGTCTGTTTTGATAGCTACTTGCATTTCACAAATAAACATGGAGCATGTATTCTTATGACTGTTTGTTATGCCATTCATTTACTATTCCTGCTAGTATTTATGAATTTCCAATAGTTACAATGAAGGTACAAATGGGTGTTACCAGTTGAGGTGAGTCCCTGTACAGTCTGACACTGGTAATACTGATTAAATTATGTCAAACTATGCCGGGACAAACCCAAACTGGTAAGACTCATCTGGACCTTCATTGCAAACTGCTACTAATTCATTCATGAATAGTAAAGGAATAGTAAAGGAATGGCACATCATAGAGTCATAACAATGGGTGCTCCAGATGTGTTATTATAAGGGGGCTGTGCACTTGTAGATGTATGTATATGCTTGAAGAACGCTTTGATTAGCCAAAAAAATTGCATCTGGATTAAAGTTATGGTCTCAACCTTAATTTAGAAGTGCTGTCTCCATTGTTCTTTTTCTGATTTATTTTATTATAGGGAGCGGAGTAAGTAGTTCAAAGACAGAAATGTCATGAGAGATTACTGGTTCTATTTAAATAAATAAACAGACATTACATGTGTTACTTTAATGAGATTTTTGTCAAAAGATTTTGTATTCTTTTTCAAAATACAGCCAAAGCTGAAACATCATCATTTTGCTCAGCCATTTTTGCCCACACCTTTGGGAACAGACCAGACTGCAATAGTCAGAGAGACTATTGTGTTTGTTCAAGCTCACAGCCATTCCCTTTTCTCACTTTTTTAAAATTCAATTCAGACTATAAAACAAAAGAGGAAATCCACCCTGCCAATAACTAAAGTGCCATTGCTGGGAGCAACCAGGCTTATCTGTTTGCAGTCAGACAGCATAAACAAACCAACACATTTCTCAGCCCTCAACCCCTTTGTTATTTGAAGAGACACAGGCAGCTTAGTAGTGTCCTCACAATTCATCCCTCTACCACCCTTGTGCTAAGGAGATTCAGTACCACAACAGTGACACAGTCTATAACCAGACATTCATTTCCTCTACCTCAGCACTTATTATTCATCTCTTTGTCCATAGCAGTTGGCTACCAACTAGGTCTTAATCTGTAAACAAATGATTTGCTCAACAATTAAACTACTCATTTCTTTTTTTTTTCTCTCTCTCTCTTTTTGAAGGTGGTTGGCGGCTCTCCAATCTGAAGGCTCATAGGTTTTTCTATTATTTAGTACTCATGATGGTTAAAAAGCAATAAGCTCATTTTGAGTTTATAAAACTGTAAGCCGTCAACAAAAGCATTTAATGCTACTCAGAAGCACCGTGGCTTTTGCCTACAGAATTAATAATATAAAAAGAAAAGGAAAAAAAAGGAATGTACTTTGCACCATTGAAGTGCTGAGAGTCATTCTGTCAATTATTATAAATGGTAAACCAGATAATCTACTTGAACAGGAAAACATCTTTTTTCTATTGTTCACTGGCAGAAAGCTATGACACCTTGGAAGTAGGGAAATGGCAGCGAGGAAACTGAGTTGTGTTGAATGACATTCATTTTACTATGCAAACCAAAGGCACAATACACAAATGTGTAATATATCACTGCAGTTGCACATGTCCTGAACATGCAAAGGTGAAATAATGTTGGTTGCTAGTTGTGTTTATAAGCACGTATGAAGGTCTATTTACACTGAGCAGTTGTCACAATATTAACAAATCACACAACTGACCTGGTCATGTCACTTACAAAGATTGACGCACTTTCTGAACTCATATTGTTTCCATTTGACTTCCTTTGAATTAATTAGCTACTCTATATAAATAGTTTTTTCCCCCAACTGTTGTCCATAGGCTTTGAATGGGGGCTTTGCCACCATACCAGACACAGTCCATGGACAAGGGTGGTGCTGTCTCTGGAAAAAAAATAAAAACTTTATAATAACTTTATTATCAATCTCAATGACTGAAATCCCTCTACTCTTATAGGATGTTGCAAATGTTAAAATGTCTGTCCACTATATCTGTTTTGCTACACATGTGCTGGGAACAGGCAGCTAGTGATAGATTGTTATTACACTGTTGGTGTGTTGGTGTCTGATGGTTTATTATGCTTAATCCCGGTGTACTGCATTGACTATTACCTGCCAGAAAGCCCCCCGGTCCCAAGAATGGTCATTGATGGAAGATCGTGTGAACAGTCCCATCCATCAGCAACTTCCATTGACTAACATTGCAGATTGACTCACATGAACCAATTCTCTTGTCTGAATGCAATGTTAGCCAGTGCAGACCACTGAAGGGATTGGTGATATCACCCTCCATCAGACTACAAACTCAATAATAATATGATCTTGAATGTTATGTCTTAGACAAGATGAACCTATGGCATACCTAAAGGCTTTTGCTTTGCCTTTATATTTCTGTTGTTGCATATTAGGGTGCAAAGAGCGCTTTTTACATAATTGGCATCCTTATTGTTTTCTTAGATGTTTCTACTACTGGTACCCAGCTTGATATCATACGATATCCTTAAACAAGAGCATAGCACTTGTACATTAACATTGATATCCTCTGTTATCACTAGACCTTATTTGTTTAGGAGGACAACAGGTCTTGTTTGGGCAACTCAGGAACAACTCCAGTAAACACAACATAGGGTGATTTACAGTTCTTGTCACAGTTAGGCTAGTTTCACACCTGCGTCAGGGGACGCAGGTGGATCTGTGCTGCTGCAGGTGCACGTGTGGGGCCACAGGTACATATTGCACTCTTGGTCCTCTCGGCAGAGTTTGCCGTGCTGCGGCTGGATCCGTGGCCCAACCCCATTACAGTGAATGGGGCCGGAGCATAGTTCCGGCCCCACAAGTGCAGCCTACCGGAGTCCCCTGACGCAGGAGTGAAAGTACCCTTAGTCAGCACAGTCACTAGATAGTAAAAGTAAACATTCAGGGTTTATAAGACAGATCAAAACATACCATAAGTAGCTGGAGAGAAACAGGTAGCTGGAGACAAAGCAGTCGACTTTTCCTAAATCTCTTAGCACAATAAAGGCCTTTGTATGCATGCCGACATTGCAGGCAATTATCGGGAATGAACAGGCTGTTCCTGATAATTGCCTGCTCATCAGAGGAGGTGTGAACTGCAATTATATGCAGCAATCATCTCCTCTGTATGGAGACTAGTGGTCTCTAGTGCAATTTTTTATCCCCATATGAAATCATTGTTTATAATCTAATACCTAGAAACAATGAATTAGGTGACCCAATCAGCAATGCTTTCATCAGGTGATTGAGGGCACCTTTATGCATGGCAGTTTTCAGGAAGGAGCATTCCTAGAAGCACTTGTTCCCCATATTTGTCCCAATAAGAGATGAGCAACCCTGGAAGTGTTGCAGGTCATGTGCAGTCAATAGAAGCAGAGCCTCTGTGCTTGCACACACTACTTGGCACAGCACCATAGGCACAATATTGTTAGGTTGGGGTGAGATTTAAGCCCCTGTCAATCAAGCAGTGGGTGGGGCTTCTTCAGCAGTAGGGACAGCCCCTCCCAGTTAAAAAATCGATACACTCATCAATAATCTAATTATTGAGCCATGTAAAGGTACCTTAAAAGACTTAACTCTCATTAGAGATGATATGGCAGTATAATACTGCCACCGATTGCCAAATGAAAGAGCTCGTTCATTGGGCAATCCAGATTTTTACGCAGGCTTAAAAATCATTGTTGGCCGGTGGCAGATTGTGCTGTCTAATCAAACAATTTTTGATGGTGATGAACAATGGCATTAGCTATCGCTCCCTACACAATACTGTGGGGAAGATCACTGCATGTTATAGCAATGGTCTCCTCCTCTAATGAGCAGGCAATTGCTGGGGAGGAATGCTGTCTTTCCTAAAATTGCCTGCAAAATCTTTTAATGTAATACAGCCTTCACTAGGCACAATCTATTACTTTCATTAATGGTAGGAATTTACTGCTATTTATTGTATATTCTACTATTTCATACTATGCCTTACCTGTGTATAGTATGAGATATGTAAAAAGAAATATAATAACTATACTATATTTAAGAAGATAGGCTGTGAAAGACTGCATAAAAGGTTCTAGTAAAAATCTCTAAGAATGTGGAGAAACCTCCAACATTGCAAAATCCATTGCACACTACTGGCAAGGAAATAGCAAATTGCTATCCCAGCCTTTGTTGCAAGAAACAGATTATATTTGCTACTAGCACACTAATGGCTTAAATTTTTATATTGTTATGGTATAATCGGAAGAACAGTGTTACCATTAAGAGGACATCATCAACACTGCTACATTATTAAACGCTCATCCCATCATTTTATCATGAGTTTTCTCTAGGTGTTCATTCTGTACATAAATCATTTAAGACTAGGCGTGTTATTCTTCAGCATAAAACGAAAACCTTCAAATTTAGCTTGCATCCACATGATATACTAAACAACATCGCCCTTGAAATATGTATGCATAACATTTGGTGGGCCAACAGATACCAGTCGAGTGTGGAATGGTTTAGGGAATTTAGCTAGAGGAGTGATAAAACATAACAATAAAAGTGTGTGCAATCATTTCATATTAATATTAGAAGACATATTTTTGAATGGTTCATAAAATATCTCACAAGAAAATGTAGCATGTGTAATTTGTATTTATTTTCTAGGCTTTGCTTTAATGCTTCAAATAATATAAGATAAATTCCATAACATCCCATTAAATACGTTGATATCAACAACTACTATTTAGTGGAGAACTTTGAAAAGGTCAGCTAGCTGAAGGATAGACTTAGTAGATAATGTGACTTATGAAGATCTACTTATTTCAGGGCAATAACATAATCCTTGCTTCTGTAGAAATACCTTAGATTGAGTAATGCCATAACGTGATATGTATTTGAATTATGCATGAATGATACTGTTTAATTATGCTATGGATTGAATAGCTAGATCAGTACAAAATTATATTCTTATTCTATATTCAATGTGAGAGAGCTGATGTAACATCAGGGATAGAGGTCTTAGAAATAACATGAAAACTATTGTTTTCACTTTTCTATAGAAATCTAATATAAAAAAAAATTTGAAAATCCATAGCAATATTATTTCTTGCTAGACGTGTGCACACTACAGTCAGAATGTGGAGATTTTAGTCACATTTTGCAACTAATTGGAAGCAGATTAGGATTCTGCCTAGGGGGAATGTTGTCAAACTAGGAGCTGGAGCAAATGAAGAAAGAGGTGAAAGTATTGTGAAGAGCTGACAGATTTACAGTGCTCAAGGCAATAAACGGGTACTAGATGAAAATGAATATGCTTTACTGTAATGCAGGCAGTTCTGTCAGTCACATCTGAACAGTAACAGCATACAACTAGGAAACAATGACTTTTAACGTATTTAAAAAAAGGCTCTGAACCGCATGTTAAGTAAAATAAATGGTAATTTAATAGTGTGTAAGTTTTAGAAAAACCAGAGAACCAAAATATTACGTAGTGCAATGTGTGAGTTTAATGAGCAAAATCTCTAGTGTGAGGTGCAACAGAACTGTGTGGCCATGATGTAAATTTACAGGAGTCATTAAAAATGGAAATGTAGGAGGTGTTTGGAATGTACAGTATACAAACTCTAAAAGACGACCTATCACCACAACATGTTCAATGTATGTGCTAAGTATATAGTACCAGATATATCATAGCACTAGAATCTGTTGGGTTTTCTATTCATTTTTTCTATGGCACATTCCTTGCATGGCATATATAAACTTGCTGTTGCTAAAAGTGTTAGGCAGTGCGCCATACTAGACATGTCTTTTTTTGGGGTAATTTTTTTCTTACACTTTTTTTCCAAAACATTTGTGCCTTGCCTTGTCCTAAGCCATGTTATGTTGCATCTGCTTGTCTGAAAGTATACAAAGTATTCCAGCTCCAACTTGGTATTAAAATGGTGCCAAATTCTGTTAGCAGAAACATCGAATTGTGTTTCAAATAGGCATCCATGTTTCTGTCTTATGTCACACAATCATCACTTACATTATAAATAGTGCAGTTTGTAAAATCTTCCCCACAGAGTTTCTTAGAAAAACAATATGACACCATCACATTCAACACCATAAACCCCTTTTATGCATCATTAACAATTTATGACACATTCAACAAAGAACAAATTATTAATAAAGGTGGCACAAAATAAAAAATGGCAGGGGCATAATATTCTGGGGCAAACTATGACACTATTAATAAATCTCCCCCATGTCTGTGTACTGGAAATTATATAATAAGATCAACAAACAAGAACAACAAAAACAATCACACGAACAATGTCATTGTAGTCATTGTAAAAAAGTCTTATAGAACATGCAAGAGCACTGATCCCCAACTAATAATCTATAAGCTTGACTCTTCTGTTGCTTATTTGAGAGCGACCTTCCTTCCTTCTTTTTTTAATGTGATTGTTCCAGCTGTGTTCAGAGACACTGAATAATACAGACTTGATGTATGCACTAACTGCTATTACCTAATTATCATTCAGGTTCCTGCCTGCTCTCAATATGATTGCTTCCAAGCAGGAAGTATCACAGCTCATTGGGTGGTCCATAACTACAACAAATTAGTCTAACTAACCCACACTTTTGTATGTTTGACTATGGCCAATAAGGTTAAGTTATAAAGTGGAGACGGAAGAATAAACTGTCTGCTTAGAACACAAGTCTAAAAGATCACAGGACATTTCAATTAATGAGTACAAACATACAAAAGTTTTGAAATCCTTGGGATTGCCTCCACTAAACAAGAAACAGGCATTTGTATGAAAACAGATGTTGGGAACTACACAGAGAAATATATGTTTTAGAAGATCCAAATGATAATGATCATTCATAAACTATATTTTTAGTGAAATCAAGTAAATTAATTTCTATTGATAGGATGTGGAGGTTACAATGAAGAGAGAGTATGTAGATGAAAAGGAAGGGATATGTTTTGTTTCCCACTACTGATACAGAGGAAGGTAAAAAAACAAACAAACCTCATAAGGCATGAACCAATCTTCCCTAAAAGGAGAAATATTCCCTTCCCCACTGATCACTGGTTACAATCAGACGGAACCAACCTTCATAACTATAATTTTACAAATTTACATGAGAATTAATGTTATTATGCTCTAAGAAATAATCTAAGGCTTTGTGAAGTCATCAACAGTTCCACAAGGTCATAGCTCTTATAGTAAAGAAGGCTCTTTCCTTTGGAGATTGTACCAGTTTTTTACTTCTGTACTCTTTTTTTTTTTAGGGGATTTTATATGCAGTAGTTCTTCGTCATACGTTTTGCACGGACCATTACTATACTAATACACCTTAATCATGTTCTTTTAATCTTGCCTTATAACTAATATACTTCATACCATTTATCAGTTTTGTTGCTCTTCATTGAACTTTTTCCAACTCCATGGCATCATTACTATGAACTGGTGCCCAGAATTGAACGTTTAGATCTACTTATGGAAATCCATTAGTACCATACCACCAATAAGATATTGATATCTTTCATAGCTTTTGTCACAGAATCCAGAAGTAGGTCTTAACATGTTTAGCAGAGATGCAACTTGGTATTCTAGTACAGAATATGCTGTTTGGAGTAGAGCTTGAGGAGTCCGATTATCCTGTCTGGGTCTTTGCATTTTAATGAGGTTGATAGTGAGTGGAATTTGGGTTACATATTCAGATATCAAGCAATCTACTAAGGCTGCCCATACATGATCAGGTTTTCAGATGTAGCTTAGAAGCAAAAACCAGGTATGGATTAAAAAAAACTGGTAGAATCTGCCCTTTATACTGTCTGCCTCTTAACAATCTATACCTGGCTTTAGCTTCAAATCTGCATTTGAAAACCTGACCATGCAAGGACAGCCTTAAGAAACTATTGATCACTGAAGGAACAACATTACAAAAAAATGAGAACACATTAGGTTCACTAATAAAAAATGAAGCACAATAGACACTAACATTAAGCTGGGATGTGCTTCCCATGAAAGCAAGGTTGAACAGTGGGCCATTGGATTTTTTTCTCCTCTTTATGTAAATGACTTATGCAGATAACTATACAGTAAGTTATTGCTATTCTAATCCCAATATATCTATACTTATCTATCTATCTATCTATCTATCTAAAGGTCCTTTTACACGGGCCGATTATCGGCCGAAAAATCGTTCCTAGGAACGCTAGTGCCGATAATCGGCCCGTGTAAAAGTGGCCCTAATCAGCCGACGAACGAGCAAAACGCTCGTTCGTCGGCTGATTGGATCTTTTGTAGAAACCAAAAGATCCAATCTGTCGGGCACACATCGCCCTGTGTAAACAGGCGATGTGCGCCTGACAGTATGGAGCTTCCCGGCCGCACGAGCGATACAGCGATCACTCGTGCGGCCGGGCGCTCGATTCCTCGGGCCGTGTAAAGGCTCCCTGCCCGAGCGCCGATATCGCTGATCGGCGCTCGGGCAGGGAGAAGATTCGGCCCGTCTAAAAGGGCCTTTAGTGCTACTAATTGTGCAATTGAATATTTGTTGAAAGAGTTACAAATGTAGTCCTATTCCTTAGAAAAAATTACAAAAAGCATTCATTTAGATTCCATTAGAGATACTGTTGGAATGAAAATGAATCCCAGGCTGAACACACAGCAAGAAAAGTGCAGTTATAAGGTTATAATAAAGCCCAGATTTGATAGCATTATCCATGTAGTGCGGTGAACCACACACAAACAAACAGCTCTGAATGAAGAATGAGAACCGTATGGTCAACCCTTTCAATTCAAACACTATTATTGCTTTTTAACATGAGCCATCCAAATTACTCAGCCAAAAAAAGAGGTAAAAGGAAATCCAAAAATAATTTGGTCTGTCTGTATATTTTGAAAATTGAAACTACAGGTTGTAAAACACAACTTACTGCATAGTTAACCCTTTTATAATGTCCCCTAGAAAAGTAATCTCAGGCGATAAAAGTTCACGGTTCCTTTTATTAATGTTTGTCAATTATCAACCTGTGGAACTGTCATAATGTTTAAAGAAACCTAGCTTTGGAGACCAAAGACTGATATTTTCTTGCGCGCCTCTGCCTTTTTGAGAGTATAAATATTACATCTGTATTCTAAGTTTAGGCTTAAAGAGAAAGTGGTTTCAAAAGGTTTTGAAATGATTTTCTTTGATGGGAAGCTATTTGATGGTTGAAAGGACATTTTTCAGTAAGAAACCTGGAGAGCATTATGAAAGGTTAGTGTGATGAAATCATACACTGTATGATATTCATTAAAACATTTTTCAGTCTGTTCAATAAAAGGTTCAGCCGCAGTAATATATGTTATGCCTGAGTTACTTTTCAGTCTTTTTATTGTTTTCCTAATTAGTTACCTTCTGTATATTTGATCAAAATTTGTACTTTGCTTAATAAGTAAAGGTCCTTTTACACGGAAAGATAAATCGTTTTAGCGATCGTAGATGAACGATGGTCGAACGATGCAATGTAAATACCGTTTAACACTGAAGAGAGTCGTTCACAAATCTTCGTACTTTCGGTCGTTTTTATAATCGTTATTCACGCATCGTTCCTTGCTCCTGCCATAAGCCATTACCAATTACCATCCTGCCAACGACTAAACAATTTCTGATTTAACTTGGAAGATTTTTGCGAACGATGAACGATTAATTTATTGGCGGGACAAAAGATGCGATCAACGAGAAGCGAACGAAATCTCGTTCGTCGTTAAATCGTTACCCGTGTTTATACGCAACAATAATCGTGCAAATCCGAACGTTTGAACGATTATTGAACGATAATCGGTTCGTGTAAAAGGGCCTTAAAATGAAGAAATTGTTGTCACAACATTGCTGGGTTTTTACGCATCCATTAACTCCCATCACATGCTCTGTTAGAACGTTCTTAGATAACAAAGATGGGGGCCCAACTACATGCATGCATTAATAGAGATGTTGCAACAGCATAGTTCCTTACCCCTGGAGACTAAAACATGGAATTAAGTAATTAGCAGCCTTTGCAATCTTAATGGTAGTTGTGTTATGCTTTGTTTAACCTAGATTGGTGCTACAGAGAACATTTCCCCCTGTAGTTAAGAGCTGATAAAGTGGCTTTAAAGGGAATAGGTTACCTATGATTTTTTTCTGCCAGTTAAACCAGATGGTGATCCATATCCTTTTTTCTAATGTTTCTTATTTTCTGATTGTAGATTTTTTATGCTATTTCCTGAACATGATTATAGAAGGTGCCATCTTGACAGAATTGTATTTAGCAACATGTAGATAGCAGCCATTGTGCACCATAGACATAATAAACAATGGGGACTCATTGACTTTTATGGGAATGTTTTCTAGGCATGCTCCCTGTGACCTGTGCAGAGGTACAAGGACGGAGTAAATAAGCTTTGACAATGAACTATTGTGTATGGTGGATCCAGTGTTTTTTGAATATAGGTGACATTGGCAATTGTAAATTCTGCTTGTAGTGGTAATGAGATCCCTGCTGAAAAGTGATCTGTACAGACCAAGAGGTGGCACCTATTTTTAAGTTTAGTGGCCAGTATGAGAACTGCAAGGTTATAGGATTAAGAAAAAAAAATAGGATTCAAACAATAGGTAATTTTCTGATGACACCTTCCTACAAGACCCACCCACTATCAACCTGTAAATCTCATACAGGGATGTCCAAGTTGGAAGTCCAAGTTGTAGTAAAGTTTTTTTCTTACAATGAATATAATTGCTAATCATCTAGGCTTTAGTACTGCATCATGTTTTCAAGTATTTTAGGCACAGTTAGTCAGTATACTATTTACTATATTCCAATGAATGTGATATTTACAGATGTATTGCATTTATAATTTTTGATAGACTGACAGTGGGCAAACATGGCCAGATTGTAACTCAACCCCTGGCCCCTGACAACAAAGCAGCCCAGATCTTCAATGGGTCATACACTAACATAGAACAATTAGCCATAAACTAACCCTTAAAAGGGTTGTCTCACTTCAGCAAATTGTAATTATCATGTAGACAAAGTGAATACAAGGAAGTTACTATTGTATTGTGATTGTCCATATTGCCTGCTTTGCTGGCTGGATTCATTTTCCCATTGCATTGTACACTCCAGTTTTCAGGGATTACAGCCACCACTGCAGTATAGATATAAGGTGGCAAGAATGGAAACTATTGATTTTACAGAATCAGAATTTTTTTTAAAAAAAATTTAGATCGAATTTCAATTCTTATGAATTGATTTGTGATCTTTAGTTTGTATGAAGATTCTATGGTAAATTATTAGGAAAGATATATCCCAACATTTTCCAAAATGGATTGTAACCTAACCTAACTCAACTGAATGCATCCAGGTTGGAAAAAGCTTAGGCTTCATGAAAAGACATCTGTGTTTGTCTATGTTATCTATTACCAGAATAAGCTAAAACAGTTGTCTGTATGTATGTGTTATTCTCAATAAGATCATGCTATTCTGTCATTTATAACATCTGTCACCTCTAATAGCTAACATGGAAGAAAAAAGAAGGTCTTAGGAGAAAAACAACTATATAAAAGAATCTATTGACACCATTCATTTAACATCTCAAATCTAGTTTCAGTGAGAAATAAGACTCTCACCATTTCCCTATGCTGTTGTCTTCTCAGTGTAACATGAGTGTTTATGCCTGAATAGAAGTACAACGTGTATTCAAATGCAAAGCATACCATTCTGGTTACAGTGAGAACTAAGGTGTAATCAGCCTCTTTATCCTCTAAGTCATTCACAAGAAGAATGTACATAACATTGCTGGAGGTAAAGGTTCCTTCATGTCAAGAGAAATATTCAGCTCAAGAGTGGAATGTGAAGCTTTTCTATATGACCATAAGCATTGTGATTGAACAATAAATCAACACATCTACACCCACACTCATATCTCTATCTTGAGTATTGAAGGAAGCTATTTTTTCAAATAAAATGTATTGAATATATTTATTGAAGTATTAATAAATGTACACAGTTTTAAGCCTTACTACTCAACAAATTGTGCATTTAATTCGACGTATAGAATATAGTGATTACTCAATGTTTGTCATATGCAGAAATTGGTATTCTGTGTCATTTTCAATAAACAGAAGCATACACTAACCTCATTTATGTACATTGAGTTTAGGGGTGCCCATAAACCTACTTTATATCTCCAAACTAGATGTACATGCTTAGTTCAGTAAGGTGTTATGGCCCCTTTACACTGCTCGATGGAGCAGATGCTTGTGGGGAAGTGTTCCTCCCTGACAATTGCTTGCTAGTCAGTGGAGGCGACCGCTGCATTTATGCAACAATCCCCTCCTCAGTATGTCTAGAAGCTATCACTAATACCATTGCTCATCTCATTACAGAATCATTGTTTGTGGGCAGCAGAGTGCTGTTTAGACAGGATAATCTGCTGCCCACAAATGATAATTTAGATCACCACACCATTGATCCATTACCAGATGAATGAGAGTTTTGATTGTTCATTGGGTAATTGGTGAAAACTTTAAATGGGCCACTTATCGCTAATAAGCATTCGTACAAAAGCTTGTTAGCAATAATATGCCCAAATATCAGGCAATATAAAAGGGCCTTGTGTGTTTTCAATGGGGAAAGAGGAGAACGTTGATACCAGACTCTAGTGGCTGCAGTTTATCCCCTGGGAGAACAAAAGTATTGGTGTTAAAATACATCATCTGTTGGTGAGAGCCAGGAATTTCCCATAGATATCAAAATGTCTAATGTACATGAGGCCTTCAGTTCTACACATCTGTTGTTGAAGATGTTTATATACTCCATAGCCTACATACCGTAGGTGGTGATTCATTAATCACCAACAGATCTCAAAAGAGACCTACAAAATAAATGCTCTAATGATATTTGAATATCCTTTACTAGATGATTAACAGACTGAGATTGCAACCACTATATGTTCACAATATGAAAAAACTAGGTATCTTATTTTATCAATATGCAAAATGTTTTATTTAACCAAAAATGAGTGTGATGTATAAAGTCCTGGGTACTTCAGTTGGAACAGTTTTTATTACTGCAACATATTTTCTGCATTGAAGACAATGGCTGCTAAAATAATGATCCATTTTAGCCTCCAGTGTTTTATACAGAGGAAATAGGATTCTTTCAGAAGGATATTACCAGCTAGTAAATAGCAAGCTTGAAACTTACTTATTTTTAGTCTCCATGTATGAAGAATACAGAACATTTGAACATATTTTTTTCATGTATGGAACGCTCAATATAATTGGCTGAGGTGATGAAGACTGTCTCCAAACTAGGCTATGATTATTACCTATAGTGGAGGGCAAGAATGTGTGTTAAAATTGACAAATGCGGTAGCAATAACTTCATAACTCAAAAGGAAATAATGAGCAGAAAAAAAGCAGTGAACAAAAAGTGCAATGGACAGGCTTGATCAGCTGCTCTATGAGGTTTTCTTGACATGTACACTGTTTTAGCATAAGCATATCTACACCTTGTATCAGCCCTATACACACTATTTTACATTTTTAAAGACACTGCTTTCCTTTTATAACCATGTCAAAAGATCTGTTTTTTCTTTTGTTACAGCTATGACAAACCCTCCCTGCAGCTTCACCATTAACATGTCTGTTGCCTGTCAGACCACTCAAAGATAATGTCATTTATCTGAGGGTGGCACAAGACCAGTCATTAGCCTCAATAAAAGACCTCAAACAAAGGCCAGATGATGTTTTTCTTTTCAGTGCTTGTATGCTAGCAGGTCACAGTTGTAATAGATGAATGGCTAAAATTTAAGTCTAAACCTCCTCAACAGGGGAAAAAGTGTGGAGACTTAACATTTTTATTATGTGATGTGCCACTTAGCAGACCACAAAGCTAAAAAAATGAATTAACCCACAGAAAAATAGACCTGATATATACCACATATATACTGTTTTTTTGGATGGGAATAGAATTACAACCAGATGATACTATTACAAAATCAATTAAATGGATGTTGTCCAATTCCATGAAATTCACTCATTGATGTGGTACAGAATTTGTAATAGTAAAACTGAATGCAGCATCACAAAAGAACCTAGGATATAATAAAACCCTTGTGTGGTTCAATGAAGGGAGGTGGAAATTAAGAGCAGATGTGACTTTTTCTTCTATTGCATTCTGTGGAACAGTACCATTAGCTAAAGAACGCTAGGTATATTGTTATACAAATGCATCCACATCAAGCTATATACTGAGTGTCAAACCACTGAACTCATCTTTATATCCCAATCTGACCTAATACGAAATGTCACATATAGATTGGGCAGATGTTATAAAAGATTTCATTATCGATACTATATAAATATCCTCACATTCAGGTTACAGTTAAGGTGCATTTTTTCTATATCTAGGCTCAAATCTAAAGGTGGCCATGCACATTAGTCTAATGTTTATTAAAACAGACCTTTTCAACCAAAATAATAATTTGTCTGCTGGAGTTGAACAATGAACATTTCAGCATATGGGTGACATCCTACCATGGTCTGGAAAGAATATGTCAATCCACACTTAGAAAAAAAATGGTTTGGCATTGCCCTATGAGCAAACAAGATTTATACTTCTGGAGTAACACCCCAGACGTGCAATTCTAGCTGGTGCTCAGCCCATACAGTTCATTTAAACATCTGTGTCCATAGAGAAAAGAAACGGTACTCACCAATCTTAAAATACCTGGTACTTTATTGTTTCTTCCATCACAAACCAGTTTGGATATGGGTACACTCACTTCTAAACCCATTTGTCCTGGAAGAGCCAAAAAAGTGCCAAGTATTTTACGATTGGTGAGTGCTGCTTTTCTCTATGGACACACATGTTCTGAAAAGTCAACCATGTTTAAAATGCAGTTGCTATTCCATGAATTATCTTTCCATGAAGGAATGTTCCATAAAGCTTCCCAGAAAGATCTTTTTTTCCTTTCTCAGGTCATCTTTGACCATGCATGGGCAGTTTGAACAACAGTAATGTCTGAAAAGAACTAAGATGTATATGGCTGTGTCTGCAGACTGATCATTCACCAGACCACCATTTGTTTAACGGTTGTTTAACCATCAACCTACCTGTCTCTAATGTGTAGCCATCTTTAGCTATGAAAACACATCTAGCTCTCCTTTGCCCCTTTGCTTTGCTGACTAATCCTAGTATTAGCTGTTTAAAAGAACAAAACCACTCTGATCTGGAACCCAAACCAAATTGAGTGTCAAGTTATTCCAATAGCCATAATTTGAGTAAAGTACCTTAAAAGGGTTGTCCGAGTTGTGAAAAAAAATATAGTACTTTAAATCTGATGGGCAGCAATATATAACTAAGTTAAGCAAGTTTTAGGCAAAAAAAAAACTCTATTTCCTCATTTCCCTGGTTCTCTTCTGGCCTTTGTTTACATGCAGTAATAACAATCTCTGCCCCTCCCCCCCTATCTGTAAAGGGAGTGAATACAAGTGCTGAGTGACATGTCTGCCTGCTGGGATACTCAGCAGCATGATGTATGTGTAGGACTACAAGTCCCAGCTGTACAATGACACTGCTGATACACACAGGATCTCCCCCCCCTACTTGTACTTGCACTTTGCATCTCCTCCAGATCAGCTCCAGTATCAGCTCTGTGTCTGTGGGATGAGGAGAACAGATCCTGTGTCTCTTTACATCTGCAGCTGCTGTTGTAAAGCTTTCAGTGTGTTCTGGCTGAAGGGGTTAATGTTTTATCTGAAGAAATCCAGGGAGAGCAGATAGCAGCCCGGCAAAGCAGGGGGGCATGGCCACCACAGTGACGTCTCGTGTACAGGCTGTTATCTGATCTCTGAGGCTTGTGCACGAAACATCACACAGCAGGGAGATAAGCTGACATCACAGGTCATGTGACCCTGAGTTAAATCTAAGAAACCAGCAGCTTTAGAAACAGAAAGTGTATGGAAAAGCTGTTGTATTCAGACAACCCCTTTAATGATTACTTCATCAAACTGCACAGTGCAATTTGTAGTCTTAGGGTAGATGACAAAGGGTACAATTTGTTTAACATGCCTTCATTCAGTTCAGTAGGGCAAAGAACCCAACTTTATTTTTACTAATTAAGAATACATACAAAAGAGTTTTTTTTAATATATTCACTATATTAATGGTTGCAATAAATTATTCTGCATTATTAAATAGTATGATTAAGTAAAAACCCACTAAGATCTTGAACCAGGCTTATTGTCAGGCACCCGTATTTAGCAGTGCATTTAATTGCTAAATCGCTTATGTAGATTTAAGAAGTGGCTGCTGTGAAGCCTCAATAGACTTTGTATTTCAATTAGAGTCTGTGACCTTTTTGACCTAATGTTTTAGTCTGCCCATTATGTGCAAGGCATTGAAGAGACACACCATAATCAGGGCCATCAATGCATTAATCAGGTTGGACTCTATGTAAGTATAAAGTGATTTGGGGGTTGGGACAATCTAATACAAAGCCTGACCACAATTCTAAATGTTGTCAAAATCTTACTACTGAAAGTACATTAAAAAGGCTAAAAAGCTTAAAAAGAAAGATGATATAGGACATATATTGAACTAATCACAACAGGTTTATCTGGAGCTAGAATAGGGTACATTCAATATGACTGTATAATATACTTCATTCCATTGATCCTTGTAAACCTTCTTAACAAATATTGCTTTGGTCAACTGGAAATATAGAATAACAGGAAACTCTAATAAGCCCCATTGTTAATCCCTAAGATGAAGATTCATGTTCACCTGATACAAGTATCAATTTTATAAAAGATTTTCTAAGTCTACGGTTTTAGTTACCTTTGAGCCATGGGAAATTAAATTTTTGAAATTGGTTCAAAGCCTAGTACATGCATCATTTGGTTTCTTTCCTTTACAGAGTCACGTACAAGCACATGAACCATTTATGTTCACATATTACCTTCTGACCCAATGAAAGCGTATATTAACTGTATTCTATAATGGGAAACATATTAAAAGGTAAAGTGAGAATACTAATTTAGGTATCTCTTACTCTACTTATGAGAATCACTTGATTAAAGAGCAGCTAGGAAACACCCATGAAGACAATAAAACATAGTTTCATGTGATGTAAGTCCTGGACTACCAACCAATTAATTATCCCAGCCGCAATGAGAATCTTCATTTGTCACTTGGTTTGGAGCTGCATGTGTAGCTTGTCTTTTTTATTGCCCACCCATTTGAACGTAATTCATGGTGCTTGTTAAGCTTCCTTTCTTGCAATGATCCAGCCATTTTTAGGGTAGATCATCCATTTTAATGTTTCTACTGTCCTCCTTTTAGAGATTAAGTGTATTGGCTTATATACAGTCATTGCAAGCAATCCATTTTAATCATAAAGATCAGATTTGTTCATTCACAGTAAAAATAAAAATACAATGAAATCATTGTAAATTTAAAAAAAACTCTCTCTCATGCTTCATTTTACTAGCAGTTGGTTGAACATTTCCGAATATTTCTGTAGAGTCAAGGCAACAGCAATAAGATATCACAAGAATCTGACTGGTTTAAAAAGGAAATATTTGCTTGAGGCAGGCCAGTAGGAGAAGGAGACAAAGAATACAACATTGTGATGTAAAACATGACTTTACTCTTTCAATGCCAAAGAAAGCTTCAGAGATTGCCTGGTAATTGAATTCACTGCAGAGTTAATAACCGAAGCCATAAAAACACAACAATGGCTAAAATATAATTCTCACACACATTTTATCTCTGAAGGAGCACTGTGAAAGGAATTATTAAGAGAAGCGGGGAAACCACAGCATGCTAATCTTTGTTGCCATGACAGCAGCCTTTCAGATTCTGAAATGTACAGATTGCCAGCTAAACAAAATTGTTGATTGTGAACATTTGGCTGGAAGATTAAAAGGCTAAAGGGGATATAAAAGGGCAGTACCTCCCACATTCCAGGAAGCCACTAAATCCAATCGAAAAGACCTGACTCCTTAACCAGTGCTATTATAATCACTGGATTAGGGCAATTTATCTGGACTGTTAAGGCTGATTAAGAAACTGCACATTACAGATTATTGACAGGCAAAATACCTACAGTAAAAGAGCTAAAGCATAAACAAAGGCCTGTAAATGTATGCCACGCATAGCTCGCTGCTGTAAAATGTGATTAGCTTTCTAGCCTCTTCACACCAACACTTATTGTGGCATGCATACTGTGCGCTTGTAAAAAAAAAAAACTGCCACAAGAGTCAATTACATTTCTAACGTTGTATAGATAACAGACGCCATAAAAATCTAAAACCTGACTAATGGTTTTATAAAACATGAGCACCCAGATAATTCACTTTATTTGACACCAGCTTTTTATTGCATCTTTATGCTTTAATTGAATTTATTAGGTTGATTTACTTCAATTTAAATAATGGCTGTTACACTTTTTTTTTTAAATGCAAGAGTTAAAACAAGACAGCCCTGACCATGACTACGGAATGCATAATATTCACTGTACTTAATTCATGAAGGAAAAAAAAAAGCACACATCACACACACAAGGGTTCACAGCCTGTAGAATGCATTTGACCCTTAATTATCAATCAACAAAAGCACTAGTTCCCCAGAGAAACCTTACGCCCTCTGGATAACTGCTAGTAAATAACCTGCCTCAATGAGCAGCAAGAATAGCCATTCTCTATAACCAGTCCTAACATTTGATTTGCTCATGTGCTTTCAAGCTACTTAGCATTCACACAGTTCAAGACAGACTGGTTGAAATCAAAGGAGTGCCTGAAACAGTGCTGTCTTGCATTTCTCGAAATAGCTCTCTTGTTACATCCTTAGAAAAAAAAGACTTGATTTTTTTTTCTCAGTGCAATTCTATCTACTCCAGCTCTGCCAATGCAAGAGGATACATGAGACACCTCCCCCACCCCATGGGCAAACAGAGCAGATTATTGTAACCATGTCATCTCTCACTGGTTGTTTATACTCGAGCCTGTTGTGCAAATAGAGCTGGCTGCTACAGGCAATAAGAATTATGGGGGAGGGGTGGAATAGTAGCTGCATTAACACCAGATAAACACAGGAAACAAAACAAAGCCAAAAAAAACTCGTCCTGCTAAATAAAAGCCAATGAATATAAATAAGTTAGAGATAATTTGTAGGCAGAAGGAAAAGGTGGGAACCTGTTTGTGAAACATTCACATCGACTTTAATCTACAAGATTACAAGTCTTTAAAACCAAAAAACTTATATATGTATTGTTTTTTTTGAATTTTGAGCACTTGTCTCTAAGAGTGGGAGAGTAAAGAGGTTAAAGCTGGATTTATTTAACCACCAGTCTATCAAATGATGAACATTACAAAAATAAGAATCTTAATATATTACATGCTAATGTAGTGAATGGCAAATAGTAGGGAAAATATGAATAGTTTTACTTTACCTTTTCTGTTTTTAACTTTTTATTTCGCCTGTGGCTTTCTTCTTCTTCCTCTTCTTTTTTGCCTAGTACAGAGCTACCCATTATCCCTGAATCAACTGTACTCTTAGCCAACTCCCCTGCAAGGCTATTGCCACAATGAAAAGGGCTGCCATTCCCAGGGGCCTTTCCACCTCCAAAACCATACAAATGCACAACTGCTTGGTTATTCACTCCAGTGTTGGAATGCCCAAGGTCATACAATTTATTACTGTTGTCCTTTCTAGACTTTCCAGAATCCTTATCCCTTTTTGAGCCCCTGGTGCTTTGGCTTTTACTTCCAGTTCTCTCCTCTCTGACATTTTTCCCACAAGTAGTATTTGCAGTGAGGCCAACTCCATTAGTGCTATGGCCCAGTGCTGCATTCATGCCAGCTGGAGATGCCACCTCCCCAAGGCGCCCTGCCTCCTGCTGTCTTTTGCCAGTGCCACTGCTAATCTCAGGCATCCCGTACAAAGATGCAGAAGGCAATGACTTATTAACATCCTTCGAAGTTTTACTCCTTTTCACTTTTGATCTGCTAGTCTCTTTGTGGCTGTTCCCTTGGGAGCTGGATGGTTGCTGAACTGAAGCAAATTTGAGGCTGTCAGCTAATGTAGAGGAGGTAGAGTTAACTGGTCCACTTGATGCCAAGCAATGTCCACTGTCCTTGGTATTCGTTGAATTGCTCATCTCAAATTTCTGTCTGTCCTTCTCCAAATCTGCATCCAAATCAATAATCAAATTTCCCACACCAATTTCCCAGTCATCACCACTGTCATAGGCATCAACTGCAGTTGGATCCACACCTTTCCCTACAGTAGAAGTGCTCACTGACATCCTGAACTTGAGACAAGTGGTATTACATTCCCATGAACTTGTTTTTGGAGAAAGGTGGACATTCGTCTATTTCTGTGTGGTGTCCAAATTATTTAAGTATTTAAAAAAAAAATGGAAACAAATCCAAGTTATTCCAAGAAAAAGTTAAGTCTTTTGTCCAATATATTCCATTAACTGTCCAAATGGGACTTCGGTTGATTTACAGCTCCTGTGGGGTGGTAAAGACAGTCAGGGTTATACAACTGAACCTAAACATCTACTGCATTCTACAAGATGAGTCATATCATAATGTTTTTATATGTAACAATTCCTAGTGTAATGATGTAATAAAACATATATTATGTATATAATAATGATCTTGATACATATGTATCATATGTGTGTTTTGTAAACTATACAGCGAGGGATATGGGGGGGGAAGCAAGCAGCAATGTAATCAGGCAGCAGAGAATGGTAAGGTGTGTTAAATATAGTATTACTGACTGCACAGGAAACTGATTAAGACATACACTTTAAGTGTTCTGCATCATGGTGGACTCTGTGACCGCCACTGAGGTTATGTTTGACAAAGACGAGCAAAAGGCAGTTTTTTACAAGGATTAACATTATGCACAATACTGATGTGGTTATAATAAAAAGAGACAGGTAACTTACCTTTTGTCATTTTATTTAGTTAAGGCCACCAAGATAGAATCCTATAACCCATAGAAATCGAACCAGGTTGATTCCACATCTTACTTAAAGCACTGTGAGATCTCAAGGAGAAAAGAAGTCATATATCCCGAGCAGAGGGTCACCATGTAAATCACAATATTCCTTGTTAGCATAAACATCAGAATCTTTGCACTTTATTCCTCTGTCTGCAGTCTTCCTTCCTTTCAGTTTTACATCTGGGATTCACACTGAAGAGAAAAGCACAAGGAGGAATTGTTTCACGATTTCATCCATGGAAAGAAAAAAAAATCCCCCAAAAAATGAATAGAGGGGGGGAAAAGTTGTAGGGTTTTATTCATTGACACCACTTGAATCACGTCTTTCCTTTAAACATAGATTTCACAGCCATCCTGATCAGTTAAGTAATGATCCCTATGAACAAACCTACAGGCGTCCGGTTGTAACAAGACAGAATGTGCTAACATCCAGATAAATTAGTGAAAGGGAGAGAGAGAGAGAGGGAGAGGGGGGGTGAAGAAAGAGAGAGAGGGAGAGAAAATAGAGGGACTGAAACTCTGGTCTGGATTCAGCTCTGTGCTTTCTCAGGAAGTGGCATTTCCCACACCCTCCCCCAACCACTAGTTTTTCTGACAAATCTGCTTTCTTGAAAACACATGAAGAGAAGGGGAGGGGGGCTGCTGCTTGGAACAGTGATGGATCTGTGATCTGATAAACCTATTATCAAAACATTTTTAAGTGTGATGCTCAATCTTCAGAATGATGTGAACCTTCTCCTCTGCACACTGTAATTTGTTTGTGCTGCTTCAGCAAGTCATTGCGGCGTTTAACTGTTTAGGGTCAATATGTAAAGGCCAATGGCCATGCTCTCACATTTACAACCTTACAGCTGGCTGAAGAGATGCATACATCTTGATCTGATATTAGTCCACAGCATTTCATTGCTTTTATGTTAATATGGCTCTTTTTTTTTCTCGCTGTGCCAGTGAAGTGATCTCTGTGCATGCTTAGTATTTTTAATTAGCTGACATTCCCAGTTAAAACACTGTAATGAATTGTTGATAGATTGAAAGTCTAGAGTGGTTTGTTAGAAGAGGAGAAAGAGAGAGAGAGGGAGAGGGAGGGGGAAGGGCAGTTAGCAACAAGCAGCCATCTGAAAGCAGCTATTTTGTTGCAGCTCAAGCTTTTACATCACGTGAGGATCAAGAGCTCAATTGCTTGTCGTGACGTGAAAACACAAAATGGGTGACAGACAATATCAGGAAAATGCTCATCTCGGTTTTAACACAAGCAACCCTTAGGTTTTCCTGCTCTCCCTTCCTCCCCTGCCACAACTAGTACTCATGAATGTGAAACAGTTCTCTCTGCAGCTGTACATCTGTGTCTCAGGGGGGAAAAAACAGACAACGTGCTAGGCATGCATGTAAAGGGTTCTCTTTCCCTTCTGATGGGGGTTACATGTGTCTGGGAGAAATAGAGACATATTAATGTATCTATTATCCTTTGTTTATAAATACAACCAATATATTCTGAAACAAAGAATTCACTGACACCAGTGTTGTCCTATGGGGCTCAATATCATAAGCCAAACATACACTATTAGGCAAATAAAAGATTCAAGTGCTGAATTTATGCTTTGTAAAAGGCATTAGCCTTTGAAAGGTTACTGAAACATAATGACACTCTAGGGATTAAATGACAGCACAGCCAAAGTGCAAATTATATATATATATATATATATATATATATATATATATATATATATATATATAAAGTATCACGCACCTTTTAATTAGCGGATGATCTTGTGACTGGAGATATTTGTGATCAAGTAGTGATCATAGGGGCTAGAAGACTTTTTTTTCCTGAATGAGCTGTCTTCTCAGTGAGAAATGGCTGATTACAGGGAAAAATAGATTGCACTGATTGGTCGAGTTAAGGGTTAATGTCCTTAGAATGCGACTCAGCTTCCTAGGTTTCAATAGCGAAGAGGTGGAAGGAAAAGTTTTAATCTTGCTGTCAGTGCACTGAGCAGAGGAACACTGTAAAAATCAACTCAAGGCTTTCTGTCTTGTGGATAGAATAATATTCTGTTTATGTCTATATTAGTGGCATTGGAGTTGGTTTCCAGGGAAATGTGTAGGAAATATCCTGAGTGGAGATGTATGAGGAGCTGCACACTCGCCCTTTCATTCCTGTGATCTAAGACAAACAGCTTCCCGATTATTTTACTGGAAAAGTTAACAGTTCAGTATGACACAGCGTTTCACACATGTACTTACGATCTGAATAGGATCAAGATGACCTTTGCTTCTAATTGCATCAATGTTTTATGCTGCTGCCACCGAGAGCTTATTATACACCTATACTGTGCTCATGATCCCTCCTGTTTGTACATTACAGAAAGCTATTTCTTCTTAATGATCACTAGGCGAGCAGCAGGACTGGGGGAGAAAAAAAATCACAACTGGGAAAGAGAGAAGAAGAGAATTGAGCAGTGTCTCTACCTGAAAGGACTTTTCTTTGTTCCTAATGCCCTTTCTCATACGGCCAATCAGAGTCGAGCATTTGTGGAACTCGGCCTGCCGATTGGCTGCTTTTTTCTTTAGCCTCAGTGGGGGAGGCAAACGAGAGCATAGTGCTGTGTATACACTTCTAACAAACACTCATGTAAGAGGAGAAGCCAGTTACACGGCAGGCTGCAGAAAAAATTACCCTAGCAATAAACACATGTTCCTAACTGAATTATGAGCAGTGTGAAATGCAAACCTGCTCAGCACAAAGGGACTGTCTGTCACAATACAGCTCTGAGCACAGCCCCGGCTATGGAAAGTGAATACGCCAAAAACACATGTAATTGCTAGGTGCTGTCGCCAGTCAAACAAAGCATGTAGCTCATGTCTATTTCAAAAATGAATTGACTGTACATAAAGACTGGAATATCTATGAAACCTCAAAATGATTATGGAAATCTATGAATATAGAGAAATATTTGAAACATTTATCAGTCAAATCTCTGTTTATTGACAGATGAAAATACATGCAAAGACTCTGGCCCTTTTACCCTCCTGATGTTTGGGCAGTGCGAGTGCAGAAGAGTGATCACACATCCATTGGCGCTTGTTTGCACTGACACGGTTACACTGGCCAATGGAAACTGAAAGTAGGATGAACGACTGCTACTGTCGTCGTTCCTCCCTCATTCTCTTCTAATGCATTATCACTAGCACATCCCTAATTATGCTGCCAATAATCGGACATCTTTCATACTGCTGACAGATTCCCATCAGCTAACAAGCCAATTATCAGAAACCACCATTCCTGGGAAGATTTGTTCCTGATAATTGGTCAAAAATCGTGTGATTCATAGATTCGTATCGAATCTTACAAATTTTCTACTCCGAAGCGAATCCGGATTTTTTCAGATTCGCTCCATTCGAATCTTAAATGTTCTTAAACCTTTGTACGCATACGCTACGTACTTGTCCAATGAATTGTACGCTAATGCTACGTATAAGTTAATTTATACGCTGCTGCTGCGTACAAATTCAGTTAATTAGCGAACTTTTACTGTAAGTTCGTTATTCGTGCAGAAAATAGGCGGCATAAAGCCCGGGAAGAAAGCAGTCACCTGACCTAGTGGGAAGGGCTTGCTCTGATTGACCCATAGGCTCGGTAAGCCAGCGACATCAGTTGCGACTGCTGAGACGAGCAGAAACACTGTGAAGTTGTGAAAGACAGAGAACTGTTTTCTGGAAATTGTGGTGCTGTTCTGGGCATCCATAATAATACACATATCAGGGCCAGTGCAGGGCCAGTGCAGGGATAGTAATATTAATCAGGCAGGGAGAGAGACAGGGAGAGAGACAAAGACCTGCAGGGCCACAGTCAAGTGAAAATGTCTGGCACGGAAAAGCAAAAGGGTTCCAGCCAGACCTCGAGCTCCAAAAAAAAGGAGAAGGTGGAACAGGCCAGCAGTGCCAAAGGACATGTAGCCGCAGCTTCTACTGGTAGAATTTGTAATAGTTGGCCGCAAGCCTCGGATCACCTGCTGCACCTGCTACATCTCCTTCTTCTGCTGGTTCGGGTGTTGGTGTGTGTGCCATTGTAATCCTGTCGGTCCACCAGCCGGATCATGTATTTAAGCTCTCCAGAGCTAAATGTTGAAGAACGCTTGGATGCCATTTTTAAAACTTCGCTCTTCCTCTGAGGAGTGCCCGCCGCGGCCTAGCGTTGTGCGTGCCTGCGTATTACGCAATCGCTAGACAATAGTACGCTGAGGATTCGTACGCAATTTGTATGCTCATGCGTACGTGTTCGCATAAGTAGCGAACCTTTAACAACTGTATGTTCGTTATTAGTGCGTGAATGTTCGCAGAACACGCAGCTTCAACTGAATAGCTACGTATTAGGTACGAATCTTTTAAAAAATGCAACGAACATTCGGCAAAGCGAATTTTTGATGATTCTCTCATCTCTAGTCCTTATTAAATACTAAACAAACCAAAATAATAGCCACTAACCAACAAATAGTTAGAGAAGGTGCCTTTATCAGGAAGGATTTATAAACTGGACATACACATTTAATAGCTGTCAGATAAAGGATCAGATTTGTCTCCTGACTCCCTCCCTACTCCCCCATACACATGCATGTTATATGTGTATTCCATGGGAAAAGAGGAGAAATCTGCTATTTTGTTCTAGTGGTAGAACAAAATAATCATGCAAAACAATTAATTTCTACTCGATACTTCTCTCATCTGACATCATGTGGTGGGAGAAAGTCAGAAGCACCTCATACACATTTGGTCATTTTCAGAGAGTTCGACCGGCAATACACTAATGTGTATGGGGGTCTTTTTTTTAGGATACTTAAACCGTTATGAGGTTAATGAGGTTAATGTCAAGGAACTTTAAATGTTTAATATAAAAAATAATAGAATACATTTAGCAAGAGAGACAGCCAAGGTTGAAATTTGAAGGGGAGCACAGATTAAAAAGTGATATCAGGGGTTCTTCAGCTGACCAGCAATAACACATACATGTTTGTGCTAAATTACAGTATATTCAAGGTTAAAATAAGAACTAGAGACTGCAATCACCCCTTTTTAACTAGTCTCTAATTTCCCTATCATATACACACTAGGGTAAATTTAGACATTTCCAATTTTGAAGAGTGAGGAGAAGTAATGAGATACTGACAGGAAACATGTAACTCAGAGGAACATAAATGCTCCATGAAGATGTTGTTCGAGGTTGGTTTGAATCCAGAGTCCAAGTGCTAACCACTGAGATATCATGCAAATCTGTGATGTTTGTTTTCATACACTATCCATAGACATAGGGCACAGCCATACATGGAACATCCTCATCTGAAAATTCACAGAGACCAGTTGTAGCTTGGGAGTTGCAGGGTGTTTCTGAAGTGGTGCAAATAACATGCAGATCTACTGCTCAGCCAAGCAGTACTAATATTAAATATGTCCTAATGTGCTTAGTTATAGTCACCATATGTCATGAATGGAACCCCAATGAGAAGATGAAGCAGCTTAAAATTATATTCACACTAAGTATCATACTTAGGCTTCAGTTAAATATATTTTTTACTAACATTTTTGTGATGTTTTGCAGATTTTTTAGTTTGTGTGTACTTAAAACACATTTTTTTCAGACATTTTCAAGAAGATTCCTATCTGAAAAAATGGCATTCTAAGGCTAGCTTCACATCTGTGGAAAAGAAGTCCTGCAAGCTGTTTCAGTACAGAACAGCCTGCCAGATACTACTGCCTATGCGCTGGACCCCATTAACTATAATTGGTCTAGCCACTACCCTGTGAATATAGAGAGAATCAGCCGGACAAAATCCACTACACAGCATTTTTTGTCCCACTGATTCTGTCTGGAGGATTTCTTGGCTGGAAAACCCAGCCGCAGGTGTAAAAGTAGCCTTATAGTAACATGTTCATAAAAAATGTTAAGCCATTACAATTTGCAAACATAATGCATAATACCAAGTAAAAAAAACACTTAGGGGGACATTTACCAACCCTGTTTCAACAGCAAGCTGACATCAAGTAGCTGCAAAGTTTGGTGCATGCCATGAATACACAAAATTTTGTGACTTGGGATTTTAGTGTGTCACTTCTTGCTTTTCCAAAAGGTAGGCGGAGTAGTGACTGAAAGGTACAGGGTGGCCATAGCTGGCCCAGCACATCTTTTATAATCTAAGCCAGTGTAGATTCCTGTTTTGGCTCCTTGATCTACACAAGAGATGAACCACAATTATTAAGAGGTGTGTTGTGCACCTTTTAACAATTATGGTTCATCTGGCACCAGTGAAATATAGATTTATTACTCCAGTCTTAATAAATGTCCCCCTATGTCTGCAGTGAATTTCATAATTCACAATAGACTTTAAAGTAACATCTGGCTGCATGGAAAAAATATGGAAAAACTGCTATGACAAGTGGGAGCTGCAAATAAATATGTAAAAAGGCAAACAAGGAAACCTATGTGTGAAACCAACATTAGGGTTGTGTTTATGCAAACGACATGGCCACTTGTCATCTACATATATAGCTCAGAAGAATAGAAAGGCTGTATGTAAATAACATAGTTACTTATAAAAGCAGAGTTATAACCTTATTGTCCAGACCTCTATATTCAGATGCAGGACATCAACATTGCGGGGTCCGTGTTTGGGTTCGGTGTTCGGATGATAAATAAAGCTTATTGAAAAGCTGCAGCACAGGCAATCTACAAGCTTTTAAGCTGTGGGCACTTGGAAGCCATCACAGTCATGCTTAGTATTGGCATGTCTGTGATTGGTCAGCTTTGGATCATGTGTAACTAGTGTAGGGACAGAACGCAGCTGCAGTGAGGGACAGTGTTAGACTTTTTATCTGGCTGGTAACTCTGTGGGTGACCTATAGCCATTTTTTCTGGGAGAAATATACCTGCTTTGCACCAGTGACACAGAAATACAATACTTAAAGGGGTTATCCCATGACTAATGTAAAAAATGAAAACCAGGCATCATATAGTACATGAGAACCTCTTTCTAACAAAGCTAGAACCAGCCCTGTACCTCACATGGATCCAGAGATCTCCCCATTCATTGCACTGCTAGATTTATATAGAGCTGGCAGCTCAAGGGGAGTGTCTTTTCTGCTGCAGTTAAGGGGGCGTGTCCATGCTCTTCCTATCACAGCTCAGGAGGCAGTTGAAGGATAAAACTGAGCATGTGCGGCCTTCTCAGTGAGCAGGTCAAAGAAATAATAAAAAGAACAAACTGCAGGTGGCGCTATACAGATACATTTTATTGAATAACTCTGTGGCTATGTTAAATATTTAATTACATACAATTACAAAAGTATTCAGATCCAGCTGCTGGTTTGAAAACTGTACAATATTTTTCGTGGGACAACCCCTTTAATCTTGCTGTTAATTCTGTCATGACATAAACCCTTTTTTTTGGGACGCAAAACACCTGCTTTGCATCTGTGACACTGAAATAGAATAGGTAATCTGGCTGTTAATTTTGTGGATGCCCTCAAAGAATGAGGAGAGCATCAAATAAAGGACGTGGTCATGGTCATTGTGCTGATGGTGTTGTTGGAGCTCCTGCTGCAGAGAAAGGACATTGTCTATCTGTACCAGCTACGCGTGCAAATGAAACACCTTCCTCTGGTGCACACAGGCGACAGAAGGTTCTGCGGCATTTTGTAGGCCCGAATACTGCTCTACGAATAGTGAAGCCAGAAAAAGTAGAGGCGGTATCAGATTGGATGGCTGTCAGTGCCTCCAGTTCCTGCACATTGCCTTCCACACGGACCCCTGCTGAAAGTGCCGAGTTGGCACTGAGTGGTTTCCTAATAAACAGCGGCCAGGTACTCAACTAAAAAGGCGCAGTTTTGGAGGTTGATGATGATTATGATAATGAGGAACCATGTTCACAACACAGTGGCACCCAAATCAGCTCACGGCATCACTGGAGTGTGGCTGGGGGGGATACAGAGGATACAGACAATACAACTCCCACCGAAGACAGCTTGTCGTTACCTTTGGGCAGCCTTGCACACATGAGCGAGTACATTCTATAGTGCCTGTGCAACGACCACCTAGTTGCCCTCATTCTTACCAGCGCTGATTACTGGGTGGCCAAGGACAATGTGCCATCCTTACTTTCCCCACTGGAGCATGATTGGAAGATGTGTGAATACAAGCACATGATGCAGGGGCATAGCTGAAGGCTCATGGGCCCCTGTGCAAGAGTTCAGCTTGGGCCCCCCTTCCCTAAGTGCTCTGTGTGTCTTCTTATGCGGCACAAGGGTCTTTGGGCCCCTTCAGGCTCCTGGGCCCGGTAGCGACTGCTACCTCTGCACCCCCTATAGCTACGCCCCTGACATGATGGTAGATGCACCACTGACAGCATTCCCACCTGACAGTAGGGGCTCAGTGGAAGCATGAGGAGGAGGAAGTTGCCAACGCAGCTGGGGCACTGGCCTCACCTCAGAAGAGAGGGTTATCATGGCCAAAATGTGGAAAAGCTTTGTCAGCGTGCCACAACATCTAGCACCACCATTGCCTGCTTGTCAAGACAAAACCAGGAAAAAGAGACCAGTTTGGATCCATTATGTGCCAGAACTTGAATGGCAGGTGATCAGCGAAGGTATTGATTTTTTTAAGCACTATAAACAATTTACTAAAAATATGGCCTTTAAGTGAAGCATTAGTACCTCTGGGTGTCAATTATTCCATCTTATAATATGTTATAATCATGATGTGATTTTACAAAATAAATATATTACTATATTATTATTATTATTATTATTATTATTATTATTATTATTATTATGAGTAGAAGTAGTAGTAGTAGTAGCAATAGTAGCAGTAATAACAGTAGTAGTAGTAACAGTAGTAGTAACAGTAGTAGTAGTATTGCTATTATCACAATTATTACAGAAAATGATGTGATTCCAATGAATTCTAATAACAAACATACTTATATGGATTTTCATGATTGTGGCAGATTGTCCGCAGTTTTCCATAATGCTGAATCAATAGAGTTATTTGTATAAAACATATTATGAACATTTCCTGCAACACATCATAAATGCATTAAATATCTTGCAATCCATGTTGTTACTGGGAATAAGTAGTCATCTTCCTCTCTTGGCCATCTTTTCCGACACAGTGAGTTACACCATCTGGTCTCCATATGAACATGGAGATGTAACAAAGAGCCATAAAAAGATGCCACCATAAACCCACAGAAAAAGACGGACAAATTCAAAAGAGAGCAGGAAAAAGCACTCACTTTATATACATATATTTCATAGATTTGAGCTGTTGATAAGATGATAGTATCATAGAATACATGTTATGGTTGACTATTACATGAAAAAAATCCAACACGTCAGTTTAAAATGTTAACTGTGTGTATCATGAAAAGTACAAATGTATATGAATAGTAGCTGCCAGACTCCCTTTCAGGGGCTTCTGTCACCAGATTTATAGCAGTAAAACAGGCTGATCTGAGTCATTTGTGCTGGTCAGCAGAAGCTATCTGTGTTTGTTCTTGATCTGTGCCTGAATTTTTAAGGAGAAAAATGAAGTTTTAGTATCTGTAGATGAGCCTCTAGGAGCAATGGGGAACTCAAACAAAACAATAGTGGTTCTTGGGAGACCAGCTATAAAAAAAAAATAGCAGAGACTCATTTAAGAGTCTCAAACAGCAATCCAAAGCACAAAGCTCCCTGGGAAACAGTAAAAAAAAACATGGAGCCCCAGTTATAGGTCTTCAACACACTGAAAGCCAGATATCCCTCTAGGAAAGGAAAACCAAAGGGTTGTCCCCGTTTTAGAGATCACCAGATCCATCATATTAGGAAGCCCCTATGTCAGATCCAGATTTGCTACAAGCCTTAAGGATATGAAAAGGGAAAAATATAAACAAATTATTCATCCACAGACAGCTGTTTCAGGGTGTTGCCCTTTATTAGTGTGGAGTAGGATTCTGGCTAACCAGGAGCAATGCCTAGGAGACTACTCAAACAAAACAATAGCGGATCTTGGGGAGACCGGCTACAAAAAATACTGTGGAGCCTCATTTAAGAGTCTCAACACAGCAATCCAAAATGCAAAGCTCCCTGGGAAACAGTAATATGCAAAATATCCAGTTATGGGTCTTCAACACATTGAAAACCACATATCAAAAGGGTGTCCCTATTTGGAGATCACCGGATCCATCTGCCATGCTTTCTGTACTTTGATTAACAAATTGCACATTTCATTCTCTTGTCTGCAGTTGTGAAGTTCAAAAAACAAACTTTGAAGTGATATGCTAATAAGCTTGCAAATGCCCAAGGTTGTTTTCTAGTGTTAAGTGAATCGAGCTTTGGATGAGAGATCCGAAGTCGATTAGTTCAAACACTTTGGTTTTAATTAGAGATGAGCGAATCGAAGCTGACAAAGTGGAATTTGTTACAAATTTCATGGAAAATTCGATTCGCAACGAAAGCGAATTTCATGGTGAAGCCATTTTTTGTCACATTTCATCACAAAAAATGTAATACCAAGCGATCAAAAAAGCATATGCCCCCAAAAATAGTACCAATCTAATCGTCATCTCATCCCGCAAAAAATGAGCCCCGACCTAAGACAATCGCCCAAAAAATAAAAAAACTACAGCTCTCTGACTATGGAGACACTAAAACATGATTTTTTTTGTTTCAAAAAGGATATTATTGTGTAAAACTTAAATAAATAAAAATAAGTATACATGTTTGGTATCGCCACGACCGTAAAAACCTGCTCTACAAAAATATAGCATGATCTCTCCCCTAAGGTGAACACTGTAAAAAATAAAAAATAAAAACTGTCTAAAAAAAGCCATTTTTTGTCACAATCATGACAAAAAATGTAATACCAAGCGATCAAAAATGCGTATGCCCCCAAAAATAGTACTAATCTAATCGTCATTTCATCCCGCAAAAAATGAGCCCCTACCTGAGACAATCGCCCAAAAAATTAAAAAACTACAGCTCTCTGACTATGGAGACCCTAAAACATGATTTTTTTTTGTTTCAAAAAGGATCTTATTGTGTAAAACTTAAATAAATAAAAATAAGTATACATGTTAGGTATCGACACGTCCGTAAAAACCTGCTCTACAAAAATATAGCATGAGCTCTCCCCTCAGGTGAACACTGTAAAAAATAAAAACTGTCTAAAAAAAGCCATTTTTTGTCACATTTCATCACAAAAAATGTAATACCATGCGATCAAAAAAGCGTATGCCCCCAAAAATAGTACCAATCTAATCGTCATCTTATCCAGCAAAAAATGAGCCCCTACCTGAGACAATGGCCCAAAAAATAAAAAAAACTACAGCTCTCTGACTATGGAGACCCTAAATCATGATTTTTTTTGTTTCAAAAAGGATATTATTGTGTAAAACTTAAATAAATAAAAATAAGTATACATGTTAGGTATCGCCACGTCCATAAAAACCTGCTCTACAAAAATACAGCATGATCTCTCCCCTCAGTTGAACACTGTAAAAAATAAAAAAAAAAACTGTCTAAAAAAAGCCATTTTTTGTCACATTTCATCACAAAAAATGTAATACCAAGCGATCAAAAAAGCGTATGCCCCCCAAAAATAGTACCAATCTAATCGTCATATCATCCCGCAAAAAATGAGCCCCGACCTAAGACAATCGCCCAAAAAATAAAAAAACTACAGCTCTCTGACTATGGAGACACTAAAACATGATTTTTTTTGTTTCAAAAAGGATATTATTGTGTAAAACTTAAATAAATAAAAATAAGTATACATGTTTGGTATCGCCACGTCCGTAAAAACCTGCTCTACAAAAATATAGCATGATCTCTCCCCTAAGGTGAACACTGTAAAAAATAAAAAATAAAAACTGTCTAAAAAAAGCCATTTTTTTGTCACATTTCATCACAAAAAATGTAATACCATGCGATCAAAAAAGCGTATGCCCCCAAAAATAGTACCAATCTAATCGTCATCTTATCCAGCAAAAAATGAGCCCCTACCTGAGACAATCGCCCAAAAAATAAAAAAAACTACAGCTCTCTGACTATGTAGACCCTAAAACATGATTTTTTTTGTTTTAAAAATGATATTATTGTGTAAAACTTAATTAAATAAAAATAAGTATACATGTTAGGTATCGCCATGTCCGTAAAAACCTTCTCTACAAAAATATAGCATGATATCTCCCCTCAGGTGAACACTGTAAAAAATAAAAAATAAAAACGGTCTAAAAAAGCCATTTTTTGTCACATTTCATGACAAAAAATGTAATACCAAGCGATAAAAAAAGCGTATGCCCCCAAAAATAGTACCAATCTAATCGTCATCTCATCCCGCAAAAAATGAGCCCCTACCTGAGACAATCGCCCAAAAAATAAAAAAATTACAGCTCTCTGACTATGGAGACAAAAAAATGTGATTTTTTTTGTGCTTCAAAAATATTGTGTAAAACTTAAATAAATAAAAAAAGTATAGATATTATATATTGCCGCGTCCGTAACGACCTGCTCTATAAAAATATCACACAATCTAACCTGTCAGATGAATGTTGTAAATAACAAAAAAAAAAACAATGCCAAAACTGCTTGTTTTTGTTACCTTGCCTCACAAAAAGTATAATATAGAGCTACCAAAAATCATATGTACCCTAAAATAGCACTAACAAAACTGCCAACTTATCCCGTAGTTCCCAAAATGGGGTCAGTTTTTTGGAGTTTCCTACTCTAGGGGTGCATCAAATGTGACATGGCAACTTAAACTTTTTCCAGTAAAATCTGCCCTGGCGTTCCTTTCCTTCTGCGCCCTGCCTTATGCCTGTACAGCAGTTTACGATGACAAATGGAGCATTTCTGTAAACTACAGAATCAGGGTAATAATTACTGAGTTTTGTTTGGCAGTTAACCCTTGCTTTATTCTCAGAATAAAATGATTCATATGGAAAATCTGCCAAAAAAGTGAAATTTGGAAATTGTGGCTATATTTTCCTTTAATTCTTGTGGAACACCTAAAGGGTTAATAACGTTTGTAAAATCAGTTTTGAATACCTTGAGGGGTTTGTTTCTTA
This sequence comes from Rhinella marina, assembly GCA_900303285.1. NCBI lineage: Eukaryota > Metazoa > Chordata > Amphibia > Anura > Bufonidae > Rhinella > Rhinella marina. The sequence goes on from ONZH01017530.1 coordinate 91,064, forward strand.
AATGGGGTCATTTTTGGGTGGTTTCTATGATGGAAGCCTCACAAAGTGACTTCAAACCTGAACTTGTCCTTAAAAAGTGGGTTTTGGAAATTTTGCTTCTAAATTTCTAAGCCTTCTAACGTCCCAAAAAAATAAAATGTAATTTTCAAAGTGATCCAAACCTGAAGTAGACACATGGGGAATGTAAAGTCATAACTATTTTTGGAAGCATTACTATGTATTTTAAAAGTAGAGAAATTGACATTTGAAAATTTGCAAATTTTTCTAAATTTTTGGTAAATTTGGTATTTTTTTATAAATATGAATGAATTATTTTGACTCAAATTTACCACTGTCATGAAGTAAAATATGTGACGAGAAAACAGTATCAGAATGGCCTGGATAACTAAAAGCGTTCTAAAGTTATCACCACATAAAGTGAGAAATGTCAGATTTGCTAAAAATGGCCTGGTCCTTAAGGTGAAAAATGTCTGGGTCCTTAAGGTGTTAAATAACTATTTGCGGCGTTATTCGCCATCCAAACAGAAAAGTGTGATATTGTGCTAACGTAGTCAGTGAAGTTGACTTGCCAAAAAAACAGTGAATCCGTGTTTGTGGGTTTGTTCATTTTAAATAACTATTTGCGGCGTTATTCGCCATCCAAACAGAAAAGTGTGATATAGTGCTAACGTAGTCAGTGATGTTGACTTGCCAAAATAACAGTGAATCCGTGTTTTTGGGTTTGTTCATTTTAAATAACTATTTGCGGCGTTATTCGCCATCCAAACAGAAAAGCGTGATATAGTGCTAACGTAGTCAGTGATGTTGACTTGCCAAAAAAACTGTGAATCCGTGTTTGTGGGTTGTTAGTTTTAAATAACTATTTGCGGCGTTATTCGCCATCCAAACAGAAAAACGTGATATTGTGCTAACGTAGTCAGTAATGTTGACGTGTCAAAAAAACAGTGAATCCGTGTTTGTGGATTTGTTCATTTTAAATTATTATTTGCGGCGTTATTCGCCATCCAAACAGAGAAGCGTAATATTGTGCTAACCTAGTAAGTGAAGTTGACTTGCCAAAAAAACTGTGAATCCGTGTTTGTAGGTTTGCTTGTTTTAAATAACTATTTGCGGCGTTATTCGCCATCCAAACAGAAAAGCGTGATATTGTGCTAACGTAGTCAGTGATGTTGACTTGCCAAAAAAACTGTGAATCCGTGTTTGTGGGGTTGTTAGTTTTAAATAACTATTTGCGGCGTTATTCGCCATCCAAACAGAAAAACGTGATATTGTGCTAATGTAGTCAGTAATGTTGACGTGTCAAAAAAACAGTGAATCCGTGTTTGTGGATTTGTTCATTTTAAATTATTATTTGCGGCGTTATTCGCCATCCAAACAGAGAAGCGTAATATTGTGCTAACCTAGTCAGTGAAGTTGACTTGCCAAAAAAACTGTGAATCCGTGTTTGTAGGTTTGCTTGTTTTAAATAACTATTTGCGGCGTTATTCGCCATCCAAACAGAAAAGCGTGATATTGTGCTAACGTAGTCAGTGAAGTTGACTTGCCAAAAAACAGTGAATCCGTGTTTGTGGGTTTGTTCATTTTAAATAACTATTTGCGGCGTTTTTTGCCATCCAAACAGAAAAGCGTGATATTGTGCTAACATAGTCAGTGAAGTTGACGTGTCAAAAAAACAGTGAATCCATGTTTGTGGGTTTGTTCATTTTAAATAACTATTTGCGGCGTTATTCGCCATCCAAACAGAAAAGCGTGATATTGTGCTAACGTAGTCAATGAAGTTGACTTGCCAAAAAAAAGTGAATCCGTGTTTGTGGGTTTGTTCATTTTAAATAACTATTTGCGGCGTTATTCGCCATCCAAACAGAAAAGCGTGATATTGTACTAACGTAGTCAGTGAAGATGACTTGCCAAAAAAACTGTGAATCCGTGTTTGTGGGTTTGTTCATTTTAAATAACTATTTGCGGCATCATTCGCCATCCAAACAGAAAAGTGTGATATTGTGCTAACGTAGTCAGTAAAGTTGACTTGCCAAAAAAACTGTGAATCTGTGTTTGTGGGTTTGTTCATTTTAAATAACTATTTGCGGCATAATTCGCCATCCAAACAGAAAAGCGTGATATTGTGAAAATAGAGATAAGCGAGCACTAAAATGCTCGGGTGCTCGTTATTCAAGACAAACTTTTCCCGATGCTCGGGTGCTCGTTTCGAGTAACGAACCCCATTCAAGTCAATGGGAGACTCGAGCATTTTTTGAAGGGGACCAAGGCTCTGCCTAGGGAAGGCTGGGTGAAAACCTGGAAACATCAGAAAATGATGGAAACACCAAGGAAATGGACAGGAAACAGCAGGGGCAGTATGCATGGATGCCTCTAAAGCTGCCTAATCCCACCTTTACCCCAAATTCTCCTGCAACAGCCTGGTGGTGACCCTTATGGCAGTTGTGCTGACCCAGACCAAGAAAGGCGAGGCACATGCCCATCACATGTTAGGGAAGCACCCAAATAAGTGCAACGAAGGTCCATCACCCATGCCCATGCTGGCACTGCTCTCCTATACCCAGCCACATGATGCAGGCATAAGCCTAACACAGCATGGCGGTGACACCAACAAGTGACCAAGTTAGATGAGGTAGCTGGTGAAGCACCCAAAAATTTAGCCTGACACAGCATGGCGGTTAAACCACCAACAACTATGTCCGAATGAGAATGCAATGAAATGGCTTTTGTTGAGCCTCCAAAAATTTTTTTCTTTTCGAAGTACATAGTCGACCCTCAGCAAAAAAATTTATTTTTAAATGTCGGTACTTGCGCCTCCTGAAAAATTGTTTTGAACTGTCTGTTTGACGCTCCTGAAACATTGTTTTACACTGTCTGTAGTTGACACTGCGGAAAAATTGTTTGGAGAGAGGGCATGTAGGTGGCCCTCCAGAAAAATTGTTTAGAGAGAGGGCTTGTAGGTGGACCTCCGGAAAAATTATTTGGAGAGAGGGCCTGTAGGTGGACCTCCGGAAAAATTGTTTGGAGAGAGGGCCTGTAGGGGGCCCTCCAGAAAAATTATTTAGAGAGAGGGCCTGTAGGTGGCCCTCCGGAAAAATTGTTTGAAGAGAGGGCCTGTAGGGGGCCCTCCGGAAAAATTGTCGTAAAAGATTGCCAGTTGGCCCTCTAAAAAATTGCGTTTTGGGTCAGCGTTAGGCAAAGACGACAAGGAGAAGGAGGAGTAGGAGGAGTAGAGAAGAGGAATCGGATACATAAGTAATGTTAATCTTTAGCTGCTTTCCCCCGGAGGAGATTTGAATTCTGGTGAAATCCAGGCTTTGTTCATTTTAATAAGCTTCAGCCTGTCAGCGCTTTCAGTTGACAGGCGTGTAAGCTTATCGGTGATGACGCCACCAGCTGCACTGAATACCCGCTCTGACAACACGCTAGCGGCAGGGCAGGCCAGCACCTCCAAGGCGTACAGCACCAGTTCAGGCCACGTGTCCAGCTTTGAAACCCAGTAGTTGTATGGAGCAGAGTGATCACGCAGGACGTTGGTATGGTCAGCTAGGTACTCCCTCACCATCTTTCTGTAAAGCTCACCCCTAATCTGCCTAGACTGGGGACAGGAGACAGTGTCTTGCTGGGGTGACATAAAACTGGCAAAGGCCTTGGAGAGCGTTCCCCTGCCAGAGCTGGACAAACTGCCTGCTCGCTTCCTCTCCCCCGCTACTTGGCCCACAGAACCATGCCCTCTGCCGCTAGCGGCGTCAGATGGGAAGGATTGTTTCAGCTTGTGCACCAGGGCCTGTTGACATTGATTCACTCTCATACTCCTTTCCTCTACAGGGATGAGAGTGGAAGGATAGGCAGCCTAACATGAAGTCTGCCATGTGCGCCAGAGTCCCAACACACAAGAATTCCCTCTCCTTACTGGCCTGACTCTCCATTTCCTCCTCCTCGTCCTCCTCATCCTCCTCCTCCTCTTAAGCCCATACATGCTCAAAAGTTAAGAAGGACTGAGCATTGGTACCCTCTTCTGTCTCGCCTACTTTCTCCTCCTCTTCCTCCTCATACTCATCCCCCTCCTCCGATACGCGCTGAGAAACAGACCGGAGGGTGCTCTGGCTATCAAGCGACTTATCTTCCTCCACCATCTCTTGTGACAAGCGCAAAGCTTCCAACTTCATGCTGAGCAGTGAGTTTTTCAACAGGCAAAGCAGCGGGATGGTGAGGCTGATAATGGCGGCATCGCCGCTGACCATCTGTGTTGACTCCTCAAAGTTAAATATTACAAAAAGACCCTATCTGGGTAGTGGTATGATATACAACCTAATAAACACCAACTACGGCTATTGAAACCAACTCTTGACCCAGATAACTATTAATAATGAGACTCCTAAAACTCACTTTTAATCTGACCTTTAAAAACTGGTGAGCAACACTAAAGTTAAAACTATCTAAATGTCACCTCTGTCACTCCTTTTACTGATAGATCAGGCATGGGGTGTGCACAGACCACTGCCTGTCCAAAAATGCTGTGAATATAGTGCAAAATGTCACCAAGTAATCACCTGGCGACCTGTATCTCCAACAACTCTAACCGAGTTGGTGCTTAATTGGGGACAGTATTGGCGGCATAAGAAAATAAAAACATTAGAAACTACCCCCCAACATGTTTCGTCAGCACATGCTGACTTCTTCAGGGGTACGGGCAGCAATAAGGCAATTCACCCAGCAGCCTCTATTTATATTCATGTTACCTGATTATCGGTGCATACAGCCAATCATTGGCTGTTACGTCACCGTCAGGTACACATTTTCACCCAAACTACCCTATTAGACACGTTACCTGGTCACCCATAATGCGTCCGATCTCCAATCAGTAAGCTTGCCAATGATGTCATTACTGACATGCTGCGCTAGAAGATCCTGTGCCCGAACTTCTTCTCACTGAGTCCGGCCGGTAGCTGCTCTGCACATGCGCCCGAACTTAGAAGCGAGCGCTCGGATCGTACCCATGCGCATGCGCCGAAACTTGGAAAGATTTGCCGGCTCTGCGCTTTTACAGGGGATACTGAGGACATAGATGCTGATACCAATTATCCCATATATGATAACTAATTTATATATAAATGAGCATGCCACAGCTTATTACTTGTGCACACTCAAAGTATGGAATATCCGATGTTAAATATCATTATCCATATACAAGTGTACCATATAATGTCACATATTAGTATACTAGTGACCTTACCATACACATTGGTAACAATCCTATAGGGTCGTTCTGAACATGAATTTGACACTGTATTAGGACCAAAAATAATGGTATGGATGATATTACTAAGTTGTCAAGTATACCAAGAGGCCTATATACTGTACATTCTGTTAAGGTGCTCCGGCAATAGTCATAAGTAGAGATGAGCGAGCACTAAAATGCTCGGGTGCTCGTTATTCGAGTTGAACTTTTCCCGATGCTCGGGTGCTCGTTTCGAGTAACGAACCCCATTGAAGTCAATGGGAGACTCGAGCATTTTTTGTGGGGGACCAAGGCTCTGCCTAGGGAAGGCTGGGTGAAAACCTGGAAACCTCAGAAAATGATGGAAACACCACGGAAATGGACAGGAAACAGCAGGGGCAGCATGCATGGATGCCTCTGAGGCTGCTTAATCCCACCATTACCCCAAATTCTCAGGCAACAGCCTGGTGGTTACCCTCATGGCAATTGTGCTCACCCAGACCAAGAAAGGCGATGCAAATACCCATCACATGTTAGGGAAGCACCCAACTAGGTGCAACGAAGGTCCATCACCGCCTGCAGGTGACACCACTGCTCATGCTGGCACTGCAGCTAAAATCAAGTTTAGTATCTGTTCTTATCAGTTGCTGTGGCTGTTGGATGTATAGTGGTGAGCATAGCTGCTTTCCAAGCATCTAAAAAATAAATCAGTACAATATCTAATACGTACCCCTACCCGGGTAAATTGTTTGGAGAGAGGGCCTGTAGGTGGGGGGGAAGGAGGTTTCGCTGGAAGAGCCAGAGGAGAGCCCCCTGGGCTAGCGTGTGTGGTGGTGACAACAGCCGGGTGTACTTAGAATGATGACGCAGGACCCCAACTTAAAAATTTATCATCAACCGGTACAGTCGTAAATTATGAGATTGATCAAGTGTGGTATGTCTTCTATGTATACTACTCAGTTTAATACCGTATATGGCAGCTATCCGGAAAAATAGTTTGTAGAGAGAGAGAGAAAGATAGGACAAAGAAGTAAATTGTTTGGAGAGAGGGCCTGTAGGTGGGGTGGCAGGCTGGGGGGGAAGGAGGTTTCGCTGGAAGAGCCAGAGGAGTGCCCCCTGGGCTAGCGTGTGTGGTGGTGACAACAGCCGGGTGTAGTTAGAATGACGACGCAGGACCCCAACTTAAAAATTTAGCATCAACCGGTACAATTGTCAATTATGAGCTACATCAAGTGTGGCATGACATTTAAATGGATATTGCATGTGGTCACGTACTCCCTGGAACCCCATAGTCACCCCTTCCCTGATGTGCTAGCCCAGAACATTCTCTGCCCCAATTCACAAGACCTTTTGCTGTTTCCGTGTGCTGACAGTGGGGATTTACCAGTGTTGTCTGAGGAGGTGGTGGACAATGGCGAGACACAGGTGTCGGGGGGGTGAGGTAGTTGTATGGGAAGCAAGTTACAGTGGGGACTCCTTGGGGGGGAATTTCTCAGGATGGGACAGATTCAACTTGGGTGGATCAGGCACAGGAACAGATGAATTTTTGGGGGGGTTTATTTAACTTTTATTTAGCAAAAATAACCACAGAGATATTTATTCGTTATCTTCTCTGCGCAGTCTGCCTTAGGGGTTCGTCACTTTGATGGCGAGCTGTGCCGTCCTCTCCACAATGGTCTGTAGGTTCTTAGATGGAGACTTTGTCGGCGATTTCAGTACAGAAGGACTTGTTGCTCATCAACAGAACCACGACCTCCTTGACATTGTGGACAAGGAATTTGCGGGAGGACCAGGAATTTGCGGAACCCTGTGAGCAGCATGTGTTTGGTCTTCTACTTGCTACCGTATCCAATGTTGGGCAATATAGATTCGCAAGTAATATTATTTTCACACCTATCCCAAAAATAAAAATGTATGCAGTTTGCGCAAATAAAACTGGAAACTGGAATTGGAGAGAGGGCCTGTAGGTGGACCTCCGGAAAAATTGTTTGGAGAGAGGGCCTGTAGGTGGAACTCCGGAAAAATTGTTTGGAGAGAGGGCCTGTAGGTGGACCTCCGGAAAAATTGTTTGGACAGAGGGCCTGTAGGTGGAACTCCGGAAAAATTGTTTGGAGAGAGGGCCTGTAGGTGGACCTCCGGAAAAACTGTTTGGACAGAGGGCCTGTAGGTGGAACTCCGGAAAAATTGTTTGGAGAGAGGGCCTGTAGGTGGACCTCTGGAAAAATTGTTAGGACAGAGGGCCTGTAGGTGGACCTCTGGAAAAATTGTTTGAAGAGAGGGCCTGTAGGTGGACCTCCGGAAAAATTTTTTGGAGAGAGGGCCTGTAGGTGGACCTCTGGAAAAATTGTTTGAATAAAGGGCCTGTAGGGGGCCCTCCTGAAAAATTGTGCTAAAAGAGTGCCAGTTGGACCTCTAAAAAATGGCGTTTTTTGGGTCAGCGTTAGGCAAAGACGATATGTAGGAGGAGGAGGAGTAGAGAAGAGGAATCGGATACATAAGTTATTTAAATCTTTAGCTGCTTTCCCCCGGAGGAGATTTGAATTCCGGTGAAATCCAGGCTTTGTTAATTTTAATAAGCGTCAGCCTGTCAGCGCTGTCAGTTGACAGGAGTGTACGCTTATCGGTGATGATGCCACCAGCTGCACTGAATACCCGCTCTGACAGCACGCTAGCGGCAGGGCAGGCCAGCACCTCCAAGGCGTACAGCGCCAGTTCAGGCCACGTGTCCAGCTTTGAAACCCAGTAGTTGTATGGAGCAGAGTGATCGCTACGGACGTTGGTATGGTCAGCTAGGTACTCCCTCACCATCTTTCTGTACAGCTCCCCCCTACTCTGCCTAGACTAGGGACAGGTAACAGTGTCTTGCTGGGGTGACATAAAAGTGGCAAAGGCCTTGGAGAGCATTCCCCTGCCAGTGCTGGTCAAGCTGCCTGCTCGCCTCCTCTCCCCCGCTACTTGGCCCACAGAACCATGCCCTCTGCCGTTAGCGGCGTCAGATGGGAAGAATTGTTTCAGCTTGTGCACCAGGGCCTGTTGATATCTATTCACTCTCATACTCATTTCCTCTGCAGGGATGAGAGTGGAAAGGTTCTGCTGGTACCGTGGGTCCAGGAGAGTGAACAACCAGTAATCGGTGTTTGAAAAAATTCTTCTAACGCGAGGGTCACGGGATAGGCAGCCTAACATGAAGTCTGCCATGTGCGCCAGAGTCCCAACACGTAAGAATTCCCTCTCCTCACTGGCCTGACTCTCCATTTCCTCCTCCTCCTCCTCCTCCAAGTCCTCCTCTTCAGCCCATGCACGCTCAAGAGTTAAGGACTGAGCACTGGTACCCTCTACTGTCTCGCCGACATTCTCCTCCTCTTCCTCCTCATCCTCATCCCCCTCCTCCGATACGTGCTGAGAAACAGAACGGAAGTTGCTCTGGCTATCAAGCGACGTATCTTCCTCCACCGTCTCTTGTGACAAGCGCAAAGCATCCGACTTGATGCTGAGCAGTGAGTTTTTCAACAGGCAAAGCAGCGGGATGGTGAGGCAGATAATGGCGGCATCGCCGCTGACCATCAGTGTTAATCCTCAAACTTGCTCAACACCTGGCAGATATCAGACATCCACATCCACTCCTCATTGTAGACTTGAGGAATCTGACTGACCTGACTACCAGTTCTGGTGGAAGATGACATCTGGCAGTCTACAATCGCTCTGCGCTGCTGGTAAACTCTGGATAACATGTTTAATGTGGAATTCCATTGCGTGGGCACGTCGCACAACAGTCGGTGAACGGGCAGTTGTAGGCGGCGCTGCGTTGCCCTGAGAGTGGCAACATCTGTGTTCGACTTGTGGAAATGCGCACAGATGCGGCGCACCTTGGTGAGCAAATTAGACAGATTGGGGTATGTCTTGAGGAACCGCTGAACTATTAGATTGAACACGTGGGCCAGGCATGGCACATGTGTCAGTCTGCTGAGTTGCAGACCCGCCACCAGGTTACGCCCATTGTCACACACAACCATGCCTGGCTTAAGGTTCAGCGGTGCCAGCCACAGATCGGTCTGCGCCGTGATGCCCTGTAACAGCTCTTGGCAGTGTGCCTTTGTCACCTAAGCTCAGCAGTTTGAGCACCGCCTGCTGGCACTTACCCATGGCACTGCTGCTGCGCCTAGAGCTACCGACTGAAGGCACCGTGCCCAAGGATTGTAATTCGGTGGAGGAGGAGGAGGGGTCGGAGGAGGAGAAGGCATAGTAGGTCTGAGAGACCGTGACCGAGGTAGGCCCCGCAATCCTCGGTGTGGGCAGTACATGAGCGGCCCCAGGGTCATTCTCGGTCCCAGCCTCCACCAAGTTAACCCAATGTGCCGTCAGTGAGATATAGTGTCCCTGCCCGGCAGCACTTGTCCACGTGTCCGTGGTTAGGTGGACCTTCTCAGAAACAGCGTTGGTCAGGGCACGGATGATGTTCTCTGACACGTGCTGGTGTAAAGCTGGGATGGCACATCGGGAAAAATAGTGGCGGCTGGGGACGGAATACCGAGGGGCAGCCACCGCCATGAGATTGCGAAAGGCCTCGGTCTCTACCAGCCTATAGGGCAGCATCTCCAGGCTAAGCAATTTGGAGATGTGGACGTTGAAGGCTTGGGCATGTGGGTGGGTGGAACTGTATTTCCTCTTGCGCTCCAGCGTCTGCTGTAAAGACAGCTGAATGCTGCGCTGGGACACGTTGGTGGACACTGTGGAGGATCTTTGAGGCGAAGGTGTGGTTTTCCGCGGGAGGCGCTCGTGCCGGGGTCCTGGGCAGGGGGTTGACTAGCAGAGGCAGCGAGTGACGCAGGGGGTTGACTAGCAGAGGCAGCGAGTGACACAGGGGAAGGAGCAGTGGTGTGACCCGCAGGAGGTGGTGAACAGCCTTGGTTCCATTGAGTGGGGTGTTTAGCACTCATATGCCTGCGCATGCTGGTGGTGGTTAGGCTAGTAGTGGTGGCACCCCTGCTGATCCTGGTGTGGCAGAGGTTGCACACCACAGTCCGTCGGTCATCCTCACTTTCTTTAAAGAACCTCCAGACTTGCGAACATCTAGGCCTCGCCACGGGAGCTTCACTACGTGAAACAGTTGCTGCTGATGCACCAGCTCTAACCCTGCTTCTCCCTCTGGCCACACCACTGCCTCTTACAACCTGTTCTGGTGCAGCACTCGCCTCCGCCTCAGAAGCACTGTCTTCACTCGGCATATCAACCCAGCTTAGGTCAGTCACCTCGTCATCCTCCGATTCCTCAGTCTGCTCCCCCCTCGGAATTCCTCCCCTTACAACAACTTCACCACTGTCTGACAACCGTGTCTCCTCATTGTCCGACATCTCTTTACAAACTTCTTCCACTAACTCAACATTGTCATTATCATCATCATCACCCACAGACTGCGACAGTTGGAACACTTGGGCATCGGGAAAGAGGTCAGCAGCAACCTGAGAAGTGGTTTGTGACTCTGGGAAGGGTCCAGAAAACAGTTCCTGAGAGTATGCCGGATCGCATTCCAAATTTTCCTGGGAGGGGGCAGACTGGGGGGAAGGAGGTTGAGGTGGAGGAGCCAGAGGAGTGCTCCCTTGGGTAACGTGGGTGGACTGCGTGGAAGACTGACTGGCGGACAAATTACTTGAAGCATTATCTGCAATCCACGAGATCAGCTGTTCGCACTGTTGTG